>JAAAKG020009106.1:0-30115 GCA_010014905.2 Druon quercuslanigerum
TGTTCAATCGTATCTGAGTTGAGTTTTAGTCGACGATCACGGTTCTCGGCCGGTCTGCTGCTCGCCTTCTTCGTTGACGCAGGACCGAATAGGCCACGCACAGAGGTGGTGCTTGATTGTAATTTTAATCATCGAAAAATTAAATAATGAGCGATTTGTTTTGTGTAAGAAAAATGTTTGTGTAAAGAATAATAATAAACTACTTATTAGAAATTGAAAATATAATTTTCATTACACCTACACCTATATTTTTTATATTTAATTTATTTTGGAAATTCCATTATTATTCACTTTTAATAATTTTGAGTGTTTTTTATATAAATAATTTTATTAAAATTTAGCTATATATCTACATTTTTATTAATATTCTAACTGATAAAAATTCGAAAAAATAAAAAAACTGTTCATCATTTTTTAATTTTTTAATATGAGGATAATTGTGAATTAAAATAATTGTAAATAATTTAAAAAAACTATAAATAATTTAAAAAATTTTCAATAATTTGAAATAAAAATTACTGATGAGCAGCATCAAAAGTATAAGAGAGCTCTATTCAAGCACCACCTTCGTGCGTGGCCTATTCGGTCCTGCCTCAACGAAGGAGGCGAGCAGCAGACCGGCCGAGAACCGTGAACGTCGACAAAAACTCAACTCAGAGACGATTGAACTTTTTTAATCGTATCTCGGGAACCGATGAAGATTTTTTATGTTTCTTTGGCTTAAATTAAAAATAAAGTTTCAGGCTCTATGTCGTATAATTTTCAGATTTTCGCAAAAATTTTGCTAGGTCATGCTAAAATTTGAAGTCGAGGTACCAAATTTTAGAAACTCTAGAATTTTTTTAAAACTTATACAGTAATATTCATAAAAAATACTAATGGGCATTTTTTTATCGCTTATTTCGAATCCTAAGTACAAAATTACAAAATTGAAATTGCGGATCCGAAATGACGGAACGAAAACTAAAAAAGTGCTTTGATTAGCATAAAACTGGATATTTTTTGGTTTTTGCGGTCGCTGATTTCGAACCCTAAATTTTAATTTAAAGATTCAAAATGATGGATCTATAATGGTGAACCGAAAATTTCAAAAAGTGATTTGCGTTTCATACAATTTGATACTCGAGGGTTTATGGGGTCAATGATTTGCAATCCGAAATCCAGATTAAAAAATTTAAATTGGCGGATCTGAAAATGCAGAATAAAAATCAGCGATCCAAAACCCCCTAGATAAAATTTTCGTTTGCAATACCCCTAAAATTTTCCAAAAATATAAATCTTTTATGAAATCTATTTGGATATTTTCAGTAAAAAAAGATTAATGACCAATAAAAATTAATCAGACATTATGAATATGCTTTTTATTATAGACTACTTAGGGTTCTTTTTGACAAACGGCTTCAATCACCCTAATTTCTTAATTAAGGTGACTAATTTATCAGTTACAGCAATCATAACTGTACACTTAATTTATATCTATTACCTAAAGACGTTAGATTTTAAGAAAATAAGAAAATTGGTTGAAATAAACAATTATATTTTAACCTACTTTCTTAGTTGGTTTGACCTATATTAGCATCTCGGGCACTAGGGAACTGAGTTATAACTAAGAAATTAAACTATAATAAAAGTGGTTATTTCAACCCATTTTCTTAGCAACCCAAGGTTCATCAAAATTTCTAATAATGGTTACTTTAATTAAGCAATTAGCCAGCATAATTACGAAAGCAGATATATCTAGGAACCGTAGTCGGGTTATCCCATTTTTAAAATTTATTCGTACAAAATGTCTACTATATTTTTCTTTAGATTATCTAGAATTTTTATCGTTTTCAAAATGATATCTTTAATCTTATTAAATGAATTCTTTTAAAACTAAAAATTGCAGCTGCAAATTCGATGGTTCATGCCATTGCTAAATCTCCTAAATTTCTTTTTTAGGTCCTAAATTTCCTGCAAGTCCCTCAAAATCTAATTCTTGTCTCAAATCTTGCTTTTAAGGTTAATGCTCCTAAATCAGGGTAATGGAAATGCAAATTCCTTAATCGTCAGTAAATTATTTATTTCTTACCGGTGATTGTAAAAGTCAAGAGAGTTAAGTAGAAGCATGAAAGAAGTTTACCTGAAACAGAAAAAAATTGTACTGTTAAAAAGTGTCATAATTTAAACGAACTTAAAATAAGATGCTATTATAATTATTTTTGTAATGATAGCTTTGAACTGATTATCGAATGTTTTAAACTAATTTTTATTACTTTATTCTTTAACTTTAATTTTGAAAACCATGACACTTGAAAATAGTTCATTTTCGCGAAGAAATTTTTCCGCTCCCTCAGGATATTTTAGATTTGATCCTGTAAAGTCTATTCTGGCAATATCGTCACTTCCACAAATCATGGAAGCTCGCCAATGTTAAGAGATTTAAGTTCATTTGTGGTGAGCAATGATGTCATTCTCTCAGATCACCGTGGATGATAGAATCACATGAAGGTTTTCGCCAATTGACTTTCGTGACACAACCTCGTTAATCAAGCAACAGCTTTATGGCTTTTCTTCCTACGACTATTAAAAAGAAAATTAATTTAATTGTAATTATCTTCAGTTCGCAAGTAAACAATGTTGCTTTGCAACTTCGAAATTGAAATTGCTTTTAGAATAAAAGAGTAATATAAATAATTTCAATAATTCAAATACAAATATCATAAAAAGTTCAGTGGGTAAACAACTGTATATTTAAATATGCTAAGGAGGAAATATAATACTTTTCTTTTAATTCTGCAAGTTTATACTTTTTTCGTAATTATTAATCATAAAGCAATGTATTTTTAGATTCAAACTATAAAGTTAGACTTTTCTATTAACGCAAAAGAAGCTAAAGTTAAACATACCTAGTTGTTGCACGTAAGTCATTGATCGCCAATAATAAATCCAGAAAAGCAGCTCTATAGCTATAGGCAGACATTTAGCGATTTTTAATGCAAAAAAAAAGAAAAATAATTTTTCGCAAATTCTAGTTGTTTTTTTTTTTTATAAAATTATCTTCAGAAAAAATATTTTAACATTTTTCATACAATTTGCTTACACGTATCACACTTAAGGAAACTTGAAATCTTTTACACTTCAGGAAATTTTTTATCGAATAAAGAAGGGCACGATAAAAAGTAAAATTACAAAGATAATTTAGGCAACATGTGAAAAAAGATCTTCTCAAATATTGGAAATTTCATTAATTTGATGGTTCACGCAAAACTACGGTTTTAAAGAGTTTACGGGGGGTGGGGGGGGCAGTAACGTTTAAAGGTCAATTTCATATTTGAAACTTCACACTCTTTCCTATATTTCCTCTTTTTCCCCATTTTTAAAAAATTTTTCTTTTTTCCTGTTTTCTAAAAACTTCCTTTGTTCTTGCTTTTTTTCTTAAATGCAAATTGGTTTAAGAATCTAATAAGTAAATCCAATTATTTTCGGTTTAAAAGTCTACCATTATATTTTTTGTTCGGCATTCATTTCGTTTGTTTAAAAATTCTATACCTTGCTTGAAAATTTAATTATTTCATTTTTAAAGATCCAAATATTCTTGGTTGATAAACCAAATTTTGGGTTCAATGTTGAACTACTTTTTAAATTTTGCATTTTTATTAAAGATTCATAATTTTAGTTGATAATTCATCTATTTAGCTGAAAATGTTACTTTTTTATTAAAAAATTATTTTTGTTTGTTTTGAGGATTAAGTTTTCAACTTAAAATGTATCTAAACTATTAGGCTGCAACTTCGCCTTTTTTGTTAGAAAACTAATCTCCTTGGTCGAAAATTCAACCTTTTTGGATAAAAATACAAATATTTCGTTAAAAATATTTCAATTGTGGTTGCAGATTTAACTATTTTGTTGATAATTCGTCCTTTTCGGTTGAAAAATAAACTATTTGGTTTATTTGACCTGCAGAGGCGAACCTTAACAAAATTATACATTTTCAAACAAAAAGATTATATTTCAACCAAAAAACGTTGAATTTTTAACCAAACAGTAGGATTTTCAAGCAAAAACGACGAATCTTTTATAACTGAATTTTCAACCAAGAAAAATGAACTTTTAACCAAAAATATGACTTTTCAACAAAAAGATGAATTTCCTATCCAAAAGGGTTAATGTTCTAAGACAAATGTTTAATTTTCGACCAAAAAACGTGACTTTAAAAAAACTAGTTGAACTTTAAAAAAATAATTAAATCTTCTAGAAACTATTTTGGAACAAAAATATAAAAGTAGACTTGACAATTAAAAAGAATTTACTTTCAACCGCAAAATATGAATTTCCCACAAAAAATTTTAATGTTCCAGCAGAAATTAAATATTTTTAAAGTAAATGATTTTAGGATTACGCATTAAAAACTGAATATCATAAATGAAAAAGTTAACAATGAAACTTAATATTAAAAAAGTTTGAATCTAACTTATTTTAAACTTGTACATATTATAATCTCTCAAAAAGGAAAGGAGATAGAAAGATTATTTTCGATTATATTGCGCCTCAGTATGTAATCTGAAATTTCGGATCATGCAGGTGATTGCACGTTTTCTTTTTTTAAAAAACTGTAAAATTCTCGATAAACATAAATTCACTATCATTTTGCGGTTTTTCCCGATCTCAATGAATTTCCGATTTTCCCGGTTTTCCGGGCTAACGGCCACTCTGTGCTTGTTGTAAGCGGAAATATTTTAAGGAATGGAAGTCATGTAAACCCTCAGGGGACACATTATGAATAAAGAACTATTTGGTTTAGAGTTAAACTACTTTTTAAAAAATGCATATTTTTTATTAAAAATTCATATTTGTGGTTAAAAATAAAATTTTCGTTAAAAAATCACATGATCAGTTTTAAGATTTATCCATTTTTTAGATAATTCGACTTTTTGACTTTAAAGTTCAATTTTTTTGTTGAAAATTGATCTTTTTGGATGAAAAATTATCTATATTTGGTCAAAAACTCATGTTTTCTGGTTGAAAAATTATATATTTGGTAAAAAAGACATTTAATTTGTTGATATTCGCTTAAATTGTGTTAGTTCTTTAAATTAAGTTTTTAAGCAAACAATTTAGCGATTCCATTTTTGGTAAAAAGATATATATTTTCATAAATGAAAATTAAACTATTTGGCTCAAAAGACATCTATATAGTTAAGAATTCAACAATTTTGTTAAAAATTGTTTTCGTTGCGTTAAATTTAACTGATTGAATGCGAGGTTGAAAATTCGTCTTCTAGAAGAAAATCCATCTTTTGTAATAAAAAAAGCAATCTTTCTTGGTTGAAAATTCATCTTCTATGCTTGAAAACTCAACTTTTTTTAGCGGAATTTTAATTTTCCTTGTTTAAAAATTCGACTATTGGGTTCAAAATGCATCTTTTAGGCTAAAGAAATCATCTTTCCAGGTTGAAAATAAACTTTTTTGTTGAGAATTCAACTGTTTTTAAAAAAATTCCTGTTTAGTTAAACGTTAAACTATTTCGTGGAAAATTCTTTTTTTTCTTCAAAGTTTAACTACTTGGATGTTATTAAAACTGTTTGGTTCAAAATTATTTTTGTTGTTAAAAAATCCTTCTTCGCGATTAAAAATTAATTTCTTTTAGTAAAAAATATTTCTGGGTTGGAAATGCAATAAATTTTAACTTGACATCGAAATTTTGAGTGTTTCACATTGAATTCAATGTAGCACTTACATTAACTTTATTAACAAGAATTTATTCCTGTTCATATCGACCCTGATTTAAAGGTTAAAATGCTTAAAATATAGATGCTTAAGTTTGATCATTTAATTATTTTTGATTTTAGAAAAGCGGATAACTCTATAGAAATAATATATAAAGCTTCTGTATATAAACCAACATAACAAAATTTCCAGTTTAGTGATACTTGATTTGAAATTTTCATAAAATAAATCCCACCTCCTTTATGCAATTGAATTTTCGAAAATAGGTAATCACATTCAATTTCAACATGAGTATATCACGTAGGACGCAATATGAAATTCACGTCGTCGTCTGCGTATTATTACGAGCAAATGCGGAATCGCGGTGTAGGTATATGTATATACATGTATACCAATGCAAGAGATATACAGACTTAGTCGCATAGCTATTATCGGCCCTATTGAATTCATAATGAATAGCTATGTATACCAGCCAGCTGAAAATACACTGATTGAATAGGAGAATCAAAGTGCATCAAGAGCTTAATTTAAATAAATGACTGGGACCCAGTATGCAGTCGAACCAATCTTCAATTTTGTCACGTAATTTCGAAAATGCAATACAAATAGCAACTGTTTTCAAGAAACATCATTCTGACATTATTCCTCAATTCTAGTTACTATTCATTACAAAATACAGTTCCAAACTCTCATTTTATGAAATTTTTATTAACTTTGTCAATAATACAAAATATTTTATTATATTATATTTTAATTCTCAACATAAAATTTTATAGTGGACTTTATAAACAAAAAGAATTAAGTTTCAAACAAAAAAGATTACGTTTGAAGAAAATAGTTGAATCTTCAACAAAATACCTAAATTTCCAACCAAATTCTAAATCTTTTAACCAAGTCAGATGAATTCTGGAAAACAAATCTAATAGTAGATTTTTCAATTAAAAAAAATTAACTTTCAACCAGGAAAGATCAATTTTCAACCAAAAAAGGTGACTTTTCTAGAAAAGCTTAATTTTTAACAAAACAATTAAATTTTTCACCATAAAATTTTCAGTTAAAATAATAATACTATTTTCAATAGAATAGTTGAGATTAGAACAAAATATTTAAATTGTCAACAAAATAATTAAATTTTTAACCAAACAGTAGAATTTTTTAACAAAAGAATTATTTCTGGACTACAAATATAAGAATTTTTAATTAAAAAGAACTAGTTCTTAACCATAAAAGATACATTTTTAACAACAACAAAAAACGAATGTTCAACAAAACAGTTGAATTTTCAATAAACTAATGAAATTTTCCCCCAAATAGTAGATTTATTAACCAAAAGATATTAATTCTGAATCCAAAATTTTATAGTAGACTTTATAAATAAAAAGAATTAACTTTCAAACAAAAAGATTACTTTTTAAAAAAATAGTTGAATCTTCAACAAAATACCTAAATTTTCAACCAAATTATAAATATTTTAACCAAGCCAGATGAATTCTGGAAAACCAATGTAATAGTAAACTTTTCAATTAAAAAGAATTAACTTTCAACCAGGAAAGATCAATTTTCAACCAAAAAAAGTAACTTTTCTACAAAAAGATTAATTTATTAACAAAAAAATTAAATTTTCCATCATACGATTTTCAGTTAAAATAATGTAATAGTAGATATTTTAATCAAACGAAGATTTCAATTTTAAATAAAAAATAGTTCAATTCAAACCCAACAGACAAATTTAGAACAAAACATTTGAATTCTTAACAAAAAAACATAAAAGTGAAATTTCTGCTAAAATAGATGATTTTTTAAAACAAAAATGACAATTTTTCAACAAAACAGTAATACTTAATAAACCAATTTCAACTCAAATGTTGAAAATTCATTAATCTTCAGAGTTATTTAAAGTGCCTTTTATAAAAATTCCTTAACTTTCGCAAAATTTTTTTCTAAATCCCAATTTTTTTTTGATGTCCAAGTTTCTCTGATCTATAGCTACCTTAATATAATATAGAATGAAATAAAATAAATTGTCGGTACGCACATCCTCCTTCACTGATATTGTTAATAGAGCATTTAACTGTAAAATAATTAATTTTTCAGTTAAGACAATTTCGCTATTAATATTATTTAAAAACTTTCTCATTATAGTTAGTGTTAAGTGTCAGGTTCAGAATTAAAAATAAATAATGTTAACAGAATACATGTTTAAAATCATTGTTTCGAATCGAAAAATTGGAAACTACATAATTTCAAATACAATGTTCAATATCTTCCAAGTAAAAAAATACAGATGGATCAATGTTTGGAAATGAATAACTTAATAATAAGAAATAATTTTCACTATTTTACGGATTATATCGAACTGAATTTGAAGTAATCGCAATTTTAAATAAAATTAGGTGCAAAATTAAAATATTAAAAAGAAACAATTTCATAGGATTGAAACTGCTCAGGGTATTTTAAAAATGTTCAAAAAATTTTGAATGTATTTCAAAAGTTTGAAGAAATTCCAAAGAATTTTTAAAACTTTAAGACATTTTTTAAACTTCTAAGGAATCTTCAAGATATTAAAGAAGTTACAAAAAAATCAAACAATTGCATAGGATTGAAACTGCTCACGGCGCTTTAAAATTTTTTTTTTAAATTTTGAATAGATTTCAATAGTTTGAAGAAATTCGAAAAGATTTTTAAAACTTTAAGACATTTTTTAAATTCCTAAGGAATCTTCAAGATATTCAAAAGTTTCATAGGATTTCCAAATATTGCAAAGGATTAGAAATATTTTTAGGAATTTAAAAATATTCCAAGAGTTTTTAAATATATTTCAATAATTCGAAAGCATTCCAATGAATTTTAAAGAATTTAGGATATTTTGTTTGTTTCAAAGAATTTTGAAGCGATTTCAAACCTTAAAAAAACTTCAAAAAATATATATTATTTTTAAATATTCCAAGGATTCTTTAATATATTTCAATAATTTGGGGTAGTTCCAAAGGGTTTTAAATATTTTATGCTGTTTTTAATAATTCCAAGATGTTTTGAATATATTTTATTAATTTCATGGAATTTCAAAGTATTTTAAACATTTGAGGGAATTTTTACAAATTTTCAAGGAATTTCCAAGATATTTAAAAGTTTCTAAGTGTTTCAAAAAATTTCCTAACATCTAAAATATTTTAGGTATGTTTTTAAAGACTTCTGAAACTTTTGAACAGATTTCAATAATTTATTGGAATTCCAAAGGTTATTCAAGATTTTAGGCAATTCTCACTAAGGATTTCTAGAAATTTCAAAGGATTGAAAATATGTAAAGGTATCTTTATAATTCAAAGAAATGTGCAAACTACCTGAAAATGAAACAAAGAAACCAATGACCAAATTTGAACAAACGCCATAAAAGTTTTCTATTGTAATTTGAAAAAAGATTGAAATTTTCATATAAAAGAGAAGAAAAAATTTATATTTTTTTCACAAAAAAAAAGATTAAGAATATGAGTTCCAAAGCATTTTAAATGGATCTATTTCGAAAGTCGTGAAAATTTAAGACTTTCAAGTGGACTTAAATCAATATAGTGATCATCGAGATAATTTTGAATTCTATAAAACGGTAAATAATTGCTCAATTAATGAATAGCTTTTCAATGCCAAACAGACGACATTCTTTACTCGCACGGACGTTTTAATTTGCACATTTTGCATTTTGTTATAAATGCAAAATAGACGTTTTTCGAGAAAGGTGAAGGTAGAGAACAAGACTTGGAGTGATTTTGTTTGAAAGTTTCATGTCCCTCGGGGCTGGTTATATGCATACATGTTTGAACATTTTCCCTTGTGGCTTAGATCGGACGTGTATTTTCGTTAATTATTCATTCTTGGCAGGATGCGACGCCTACGTTTCTCGTTGGACAGTAAATGCACATTTCACTCTGGAAATTGGTTACCACCAGCTTTCCAGGATCAGGTTCGTTTGACAAGACGTGCAAATAGAATTGACCATTCCTCAAGAGAATCCCTCGCCTATTCAAAATGGACAAGCCTCCCAAATCATTGCATGAAAATTAGGCAGATTAACATATCGCGATACAATGCAATTCACATCATCCCTGATTAAAAATATAAAACTTTGCGAATAAAGCCATTGGTTTTATATATTCATTCAAAATGAAATATAGAAATTCTATTAAAATTAAAATTTGAGTATATTTAAAGGAAAACGGGTGATTTTTAAACAGGGTGGTTATTCGGTGAACGATTTCAAATTACGGGTCATTTCCCGAGTTTTCACGGTCTAGCTTTTCAATTTTTTCAGTCGACTAAACGTAACGTTCATATTTGTCGCAAAATATAATCATTTATTTTATATCATGACGTTCATTCCAAATACCCTTTAACATAACAGAAAAAAAATTTATAAATAAATGAAGTTTCAATTAGAATAGTTGAGTTTTAAGCCAAACAGATGTATTTCCAACTAAAATGGTGAATATTTAACTGGAATACTTTAATTTTTACCCACAAAGATAAATTTTTTAACAATAAGATTAATTTTTAAACAAAAATAAAAAATATCATATTAACCTGCTTACCAAAAATACAGTTTTTCAATAAAATATATAAATTTTAACGAAATAGTTGAATAAATTAATAGTTAAAGAAAATGGAATATATAAATTATTGGTAAAATAAATTAATTTTCGTCTCAACTGATGGATTTTTAATTACAAATATAAATCCTCAACTGGAATAGTTGAATTTCAAACAAAAAAACTGAGTGTTTAACTAAAACAATGAATCTTCCAACTGCAACAGCTAAACTTTCAACAAAAAACGTTTTGAACTAAAAAAGATAAATTGTCAGTTAAAAAATTAAGATTTGAGTTAAAAAACTTATTGTTCAACCAAAAAGCTGAATTTTCAAATAAAAAAGATAATTTTTTAACTAAAAATTGAATAATTAAAATTATTATTAGTTTTACATTAAAATTATGAATCTTTAATTTAAAAATTAATTTTTATAAAAGAGTTTGATGTTAAATCAAGTAAATTAATTTCTAACCTAAAGGTGAATTTTAAACTGAAATTATGAATATTTAACTCTGTAATACTTTAATTTGTTGATAATTATTTGTTAATATCATATTATTTTATTATATAATCTTATGTGATTATAGTATTTTTAGTTTAAAAAAAATTGTGTACAACGAAAAGAGAAACCAAAGTATCGGTAAAAAAAATTCCTTTTCATCTAAAGAAAAAAACCATTTTTAATGAAATAGCTCATTTTTCAACCAAAGGAATGAAATTTCAAATAAAATGATGAAGCTTCAATTTAAACAAATAATTTTTAATAAAAGAGCTTAAGGTTCAACAATATAAATTTATTTCTAACCTAAAGGTGAATTTTTAACTAGAATGATGAATATTGAAAAACTAGGATAGTTCAATTTTCCACCAAAAATAGGAATTTTTAAACAATGAGATTAAATTTTGAAGAAAAAAATCATTTTCTATTTAAAAAATTTGATTTTCTACAAAAAAGAAGTTTTTAAAAAACCAAATACGTGAGTTTGCAACGAAATAAATAAATTTTCAATTAAAAAGGACCAATTTACCAAACCAAACCGATACCTCTTAGACTAAAGTGATGAATCTTTTAACTGGAATAGCTGAATTTTATACTTACCAAAAAGATGAATTTCCAAAACAATACGATTATATTTACATAAAAAATACTAATTTTTCACGATTTACATGAATTTTCAAAAAAATAGTTTAATTTTTAAATAAATAATCGAATTTTCACCAAAAAAAGATAAAATTCCAATCAAAAATAGAATAGTAGAATCTTTCGTAAAAAATTTAATTTTTAACAAACAAAAATAATATTTTTAGAAAAATAGTTCAATTTTCAGCTGAAACAGTTAAATTTTTAGTTCATAAAATGATTTCGAAGAAAGTAATCACATTTTTAAGAATAGATGAATTGTCAATTAGAATTATGAATCTTTAAAAAAATATTAATTTTTAACAAAAGTTTGGCTTTTAACCGCAAACAGTTAAATTTTCCGAAAAAAAGGTAAATTCTCAGTGAAAAATATTTAAAAAATTATTATCTAAAAAAACTACTTGAAGCACTTTCTTTTTCTAAAATTTAGAAGAAGGAACTCTTAAATTGTGACTAATTTTGACTTGATACAGGGATTTTTTAAATCCCTTTATTCTAAATCCCAGTTTTAATTATTTTTAAAAATTCCTGTTCGATGTCAAAAATTTGCTGTTCCAAGTGAAATAATTTTTTTTACCGAAACTGCCTGTACTAAAATAAAAAGGATAATTATTTTCAATTAGATTCCCTGCAACTTTAGATAAAGTAGAAATATCTTTTCTAAATTGACGAAAATTATTAAAATAATGAAAACTTTAATTTTGCTATGATCAGAAGTAGATTGCCGGTTTTTAAATTAAATTCTCGGTCATTTCCCGGTTAAATCGCTACCTTCTAAAACAGTTAAGTGTAATAATAAATTAATATGTAATTTATAACTTAAAATTCGGTTTCATAAGCATACTTTAAGTTGACATTAATAACATTTCTTTGGCAATGATGATTAGATAGTGCAAATATAGTTGTGATTTCTGCACTTATTGTTTTACTAATTTAATAATTTGATCATAAACTATATTGTCACTGTTGGACTGCTATTGACAGAGAAATAATTTTTATATCTACCAAATAAATACTTTTGAAATGTTGGGCCTCATGATATTTTTTTTTGACAAAGATGGACGTAAAATCATTTTGCAAAGTACCTTGAGAAGGCGCCTTTTTTCATCAAACATACACAACTTTTAATTTGAATGGACTTCGCCGCTGTCATTTTATACAATCACATGAAGCCACACAATGGTTTTTTTCTTGAAACACGAAAACTTCTTCGCAATTGAAAACTTTATTTACAACAATCCAAACAATCCAATTCAACCAAATGAAATTAAAAATTGAGCACAGCATAAAGTAATGATAAAATTTTTTATAGAGATAAAGTTTTATTCAGACAACTTCGCGTTTTTCAAAACATATGTGTTGTCATGGGAAAACAAAAGAGGTTTAACCGATATTTGGTTAAAGCTTATCCTGTGAAGTTAATTTCTGTTGCAGCGAACTCATCGGAAATCGATGTAAAATTTATCTTCTGTTTTTTCTGTGAATGTTATGCAACTAATTTAAAAACTGTTAATTACCGAATATGTACCATTAAAATACGAAACACAAAAACGAATAAAGGTTATACCTGTATAGGTAAAAAATAAAGGAGAACACGTAAGAACTTTTGGAAATAATTGACAGTTCTTAATAGTAAATCTTATTACCTTATTAGCTGAAATTAAACAGATTAAAACTTAATTCACGCCTGTTTACGTAAGAAGATAGAATTTAAAAAAATCTATTAAAATTGATATTCATGGCGTGTGAGTCGACAACTTAATAGATGGAAAAGGTCACTCGAGGATCCTCGAAGCTCAGGCGTTAATTGACTCTGAAGCATGGTGTGACTTAAATGGGGTTTGTCGAAGTTCTGAGCACGAATCAATTAGTTTATCATGCGTGGGAGTCAAGGGAGTTGTGAATCTTATGTCGATTTCGATGACTTTGCAGCACACTTGAAATATTACGTATCTACACTATCTGTGTGCGTACCACGATCAGAATAACATTTCCAGTCATGCCTTGATGGAATTTAAAAATATCTTCGTTTCCCAGTTATTACATTTCATTGCTCAAACATTCTTATCGGAAATTTCGTATGTTATGCATAATCTGCTTATAAACATTAAAAGCAATATCGCATTGAATTTCGAACCCAAGAAATTTTATTATTTTAGTTTTCGATTCAACCAATTGGAATTAAAAAAAGTAAGCTTATGAGCTTATGAGGATGGCTTTTTCACCGACTTACAACTCGAAGGTTTAGCGTAATGGTTAAGATTGATGTCCAGGAAGTTGGCAAAGCCAACTTTAAATTTCCAAAAAAAAAACTTGTGCTGAATTGTGCTAGGTTTATGCTGTTTGCTTCCGTAAATTATTTTTTGAAAAAATCAAAATTTGACCCCAAAAATAAAAAAATAAACATTTTTGTACTTCCACCTTGCCAATTGATTATTTCGAGAAAAGAAAATGTTGTGCTAGGTCATATGAAAGAGGCACAAGCTTGTGCCACAAATTAAAATTTAATATCTCTCACGATTTTTGAAAAAAAAACGATTTGAAAAAAAAATCTGCCTCGCCATTTCTGAATTTAAAAAATATGAAACTTCCGCTGAATGGCTCTAGGTTTGCGCTGTTTTGTGCCGTAAAGGATCTTTTGAAAATATCGAAATTTGACCATAAAAATCAAAATAACATTTGTTTACCATTTTTACCCAATATTTAAAAAATAGGAATTTCAAAAATCTGAAACTTGTGCTGGGTTTTGCTTGACTAGTACAAAAAATAATTCTAATGTCAATTTTCACTGGCATTAATATTTGCTCAAAAAAACCGGATTTTTAAAACTTGAAACGCATTCTTTACCCAAAATTTTTAAAAATACGAATTTTTAAAATCTGAAACTTGTGCTGGGTTGTGATAGGCTAGCACAACAAATAACTCTTATGTCAATTTTCATTAGCATTAACATTTCCAAAAAAAAAAACGGATTTTTAAAATTTGGAATGCATTTTGCCCATTTATTAAAGAAAATATTAATGCCAGTGAAATTTGATATCAGAGTTATTTGTTGTGCTAGCCTAGCACAACCCACCACAAGTGTCAGACTTTCGAAATTCCTATTTTTGAAAATATTGGGTAAAGATGGTAGAAAAATGTTTTTTTTTTTACTTTAGGGATCAAATATTAATTTTTCAAAAAATCCTTTACGGCACAAAACAGCACAAACACTTAAGATTCCCGACTGCTAGGCGATAGGTTTAGGTAGGTCTTCTACACTCCGAAGCATTAGAAATTTTGTTTGTAATATAATGTTTAAAAATCTAATATATGTATTCACTCTAATTAGGACCATTAATATTTAAAGTCAAAATACTCGCAATCAATTAATTTTTTTTTTTAATTCCTGTTTTGTCATATCAATTAAATAATCGGGGTTGAACGGGGCCCTAGCAATCGTCGGGCGGTAAGAGGGCACTCTCGTTAGGGCCTGCTTAGAAGTTCTAGTTGGAACCTGGCTAAAACAGCGTTACAGAACTATTCAGGCCCTCTTTATTTGCCCGACCAGTGCCTGATTAGAAAGAGGGAAATCTATCCAGGGCCCTGGTAAACACCGATCGGAATATTTACATGGGGTGTTTATCTGATATGTAAAAAATAAATTCCAGGGCGTTTCTTGGTGTTTCTTCGGTTAACTTAAAAGAGCATAACAGATTTAAATGATTTTAAACGATTCTGAAAGATTTCAAGAGTTTTCTAATAATTTTATTTTTTCAAAGATTTCTTATTTATAACAGGGAGTTTTGGAAAGAATTATTATTCTAATTTTGCAAAGGGACTTTTATAATTCCTTTTTTCTAAATCTGCATTTTGGTTATTTTACAAAATTCCCGTTATACGCAAAAAAATCTCTATCAAATTCAAATAATAATACTGCATGAAAATTCCCGTTTCTAAAGTGTTAATTATAATTCTGTATGAAAATTCCCTATTATAAGTCATAATTACAGTTATTTCAAAAAAATCCCTTTTCCCAGCTAAAATTTAATTGCTTTAGAAAATTTTGCATTATAATTCAGAAACATAATTATTCACTTTTTCTGACATTTAGAATGGGAAATTTTTTAATTCCAGACCATTTTTAGTTACAATGAACAATATCAAATTCATACAAATTCTAATTTGGGACAAGGTACTTTCACAATCTAAAGAATTCTGACTAGGAACAGGAATTTGTTTTTCTTGATTCGTTTTTTACACATAGAATAAAAATTATTTTTTAAAATTTTCCTTGTCTGTATCAAAAATTACCTGTTCCAAGAAAAAATTATAATTCTTTACGAATTTCCTTTTCCAAAATTGAAATTATAAATACTTTCCGTAGGATTTTTTTATATTTAATTTATTTATTCACCGTCCAAACTCAGTATTATATTTACTTATAAATTTTTCTATTATAAATCAGAAATATAGTAATTCCCTTTTTCCAAAATTTGAAAATTGGAAATTTCAAATTGTTAAGAATTCTAACTTAGAACAGAGAACTTTTTAAATATCCTTTTTTCTAAATCAGAGTAACAATTTCCATGTAAAAAATGCAAATATTCCAAGACAAATTACAACTATTTATGAAAACTCTCTGTTTTAAAGTAAAAATTATAATTACGAAATTTCCTATTCTAAAGTGAACCCAAAATTATAATTTTCTTCGAAAATTCCCCACACCGAAGGTTATATTGTAATTCCTTGTAGAAATGACATTTTCTGTGCAAAAAGTAAAAATTATAGTTCCTCTCGGAAATTCCATGTGCCAAAGCAGAATTATAATTCTTTTAGAAAATTCACTGTTTTAAGTGAGAATTAGGATTTTCACAAATTACCTGTTCTAAGTCAAATTGTAATAAATTTCAGAAACTTCCTGTCCTAAAGTGAAAATTATAATTATTAACGTTTCCTATTCTAAAACAAAAAATAATATGAATATGAATATGCCAATTAGTACATTTGAGAGAAAAATCCCGGTCACTGAATCACATTCACGGTCACTTCCCAGTCTTCCCAAGTTTCGGGTCCCTTGGAAAATACGTTAAAAATTTTATTTGTTCAGTCGCGAAAACTGAAAAAGTGTTGTTTTTTGCACGAGGCTTTAAAGAGTGAAATTAAATTTAAATTAATATTTGGAATATCTGCACTTTAATTTATACAGTGGGAGTTTTAATTGAGGAAGAATAACTGTTTTTTACAGGTTTCAAAAAATTTTTCATGGTTATTGAAAATCAAAAATTCCGACGTATCTGAAGTTCCAAACGTTCAAATGAACGAAATATTGCCCTTCTTCTATTTTACCCATGAATGCTATTCTAGCTGCCATTTAAAATATGTATTAAAATTCTTTTTCAATAATAAATTACTGTTCAATCTTTAAGTCTGGAATTACACCTTAGTTTTAAATATCATTAATTACTTTATATTTACAGTTGATTAAATCAAAATATTTTTTTTATACAAAATTATAAATCTCAAACTTTTTTAATTTTTGATTGTTTAAATCTTATTCAAAGATAACAATTATATCATGTAACCATCGTAACCATAGGATAATGCAACCATCCTGTTGAAAGTTATGGTACCGTAAGGTGACAGAAACATGAAAGTGGAAACAGAAAATCGTCTCCAGCAGATGAGTTAAAATAAAAAAGGGGAAAATGCAAAGTATAATGGTCCTAAGATTAGATATCTAGCATGCAAGAATTTTAAAATCGCTTGCCTTTCCAATAGCGCTGGATTAGGGCTAACCATACAAAGGCATGCAACTCAGAAAACGTAATTAGGAAAATATATTCACCGAGCCTATATGAGATCTAGTGATGTTAACAACGCTCGTGGCGCCTACTACAAGGGTAAACATCCAAGAAAATAAAATAACCAAGAAATTCAGGAATAAGTAATCATGGGTAATCTGCGTAATCATAGTAAATTGCCCCGTGCAACATGTTATACCCTGGAGGTAATAATTTATATCATGTAATAATGCAGATAATAAGTAGTGGATAACAGTACACACTGTAATGAGGAAAATTAATTGTATAATTAGGTCTATGCTGGTAGGTTAATATGAGAGGCCAGAACCAAAGGGCAGCGTAACCTATCATATTCGGGCTTATTGAGATCAGAAGCTGATGAGTAAACACAATTTTCCAGACAAATGAGAGCTAATCAAATTTTTAAGGGTCAAACTAGACAACGTCAAATTTGATAATAACAGGCCTCATAGTCCCTATAGGATAATAAGTGGGTAAAAAAGGTAATTCTTTCACGCTCAAAGGTTACCTTTTTTTCTCAATAACGGGATATGAACTTAGAAAAAAATTCTTGAACTGAAAGAACTGTTTCCTGGGATATATATGAAAATTTGGATAAAAAGAAGAAAATGTTATTGATTCAACAAAATATTTGATTGACCCATCACATTTTTTGGTTGAATTAAACAAAAACTCCTTTGACCAAAATATTTGATTAAAAAAAAGTAGTTTGGTCATGCAAATATTTGGAATATACACTACCGTCGGAAATTATGAGATCCATTGACGCAAGCACTATTAAAAATCACTGCTCGCTTTAAGCCACGATAATTCAGCGGAAAAAAATGATAATGGATTAAAAAAAAACCAGTTGGAAAGCCTATGAAATTCCATGTATAGTACTGTTACGCAGATTTTTCTGGATCTGCTGAAGAGAATACAGCACGTGATAAGTTAAAAAAAATGCTAGATTTTCTAAAATTTTATACCTTGACTTCAACTTTTAGCATGGCCCAGGAACATTATTGTAAAAATTTGAAAATTATACGACATAGAGCCTGAAATTTGATTTTTAATTTAAGCCAAAGAAACTTAAAAAATCTTCATCGGTTCCCAAGATACGATTAAAAATGTTCAATCGCATCTGAGTTGAGTTTTAGTCGACGCTCACGGTTCTCGGCCGGTCTGCTGCTCGCCTCCTTCGTTGAGGCAGGGCCAAAAAGGTGACGCACAGACTTCTGCGCATCAGTAATTTTGATTTCAAATAATTGAAAATTTCTTAAATTATTAACTGTTTTTTTTAATTATTTACGAGTGTTTCAGTTCAGAATTATCCCCATATTAAAGAATAAACAAATGAAGAATAGTTTTTTTTATTTCTTAAAATTATTATCATCTAGAATATTAATAAAAAATGTAGATATATTGTTACGAGAGCAAACTATTTTTCAAAGAAATTAAGCAGCTAAATTCTAAATAAATTATAAATATAAAAAACAGTCCAAAATATTGAAAGTGAACAATAATGGAATTATTGTTATATATTATTATAACTTCAACTTCTATTAAATGGTTTACAATTTTCCTTTATGATTTACTATATATAAATTCGGTTTTTTGCACCTATCCATTGTAAATTTTTACGATTATTTGATACTTCAACTTTTTCGGCAATAAAATTTTATTAAACCTACGCACTGTTTTATATTTAATTTATTTTAGAAATCCCACTATTACTCACTTTTAATATTTTTGAGTGTTTTTCATATAAATAATTTATTTAGAATTTAGCTGCTTAATTAGTTGGAAAAATAGTTTACTCCTGTAACAATATATCTATATTTTTATTAATATTCTAGTTGATAAAAATCTTAAAAAAGAAAAAAAACTGTTTATCATTTTTTATTCTTTAATACGAGGATAATTCTTAATTGAAATAATTGTAAATAATTTAAAAAAAACAATGAATAATTAAACAAATTTACAATAACTTGAAATAAAAATTACTGATGAGCAGAATAAAAAGTATGAGAGAGTCCCAATCAAGCACCACCTCTCTGCGTAGGCCTATTCGGTTCTACCTCAACGAAGGAGGCGAGCAGCAGACCGGCCGAGAACCGTGAGCGTCGACTAAAACTCAACTCAGATGCGATTGAACATTTTTAATTGTATCTCGGGAACCGATGAAGATTTTTTAAGTTTCTTTGGCTTAAATTAAAGATAAAATTTCAGGCTCTATGTCGCATAATTTTCAGATTTTTGCAACAATTTTCCTAGGCCATGCTAAAAGTTGAAGTCGAGGTACAAAATTTTAGAAAATCTAGAATTTTTTTTAAACTTATCACGTGCTGTATTCTTTTTAGCAGATTAAAAGAAATCTGTTTGACAGAAATAGACGTGAAATTTCATAGGCTATCCAAATGTTTTTTTTTAATGCCCTATCATTTTTTTCGCTTAGTTATCGTGGTTCCAAGCCAGCAGTGATTTTTAATAGTGCTTGAGTCAATCAATCTCATATATTTTAAAAGAATCAAAAGTGGTTATCAATTTTTATTGAAAATATTATTCTTCAGTCAAATCGTAAAAATTCCTATTGATGTATCCCAGGATTATGGTGAAGTTCTTTAGTTTAAAATTGATTTTTTTTGTGGAAAACTTTATTTTTTAATTAAAAATGCAAATATTTAGTTTGAAGATTAATATTTTTTTGAAAATTCATCTCCTTGGTTGAAAATTTAACTACATTAATAAAAAATTCGTTTCTTTGTTGTTAAACCTTAATTTTTTAACTGGTTATCGAACTATTTGCTTGAAATTTGAACTGCTTGGTAAAAGTTAAATTTTTGTAGATAATTCGTTTTTCTTTTACTCGTAAATGAAATTTAATTATTTTAGAAGATTTAATTAAAAAGAATTTTAAAGAATCTAATTATTTTATCAGTTTTAGTTAATAAATTTTGTTTTCTATATCACAAAATTCAACTATTTGTTTAAAAATTATTTATGGTAGGGGAGTTTCAAAATATAAGAACCCTTAAAAGAGGGGTGAGCGTGGACATGGTTCAAAATTCCAGAAAAAAATTTACGAAATGTAGGCATGGGCTCTAAGATGCTCAACATTTTTTACGGACAATATCATTGAAAAGTTGTAATGATTAATAAACAAAACATCCCAAGATATGTATGACAATAAAATAATGTAAGATTTGACACCTCAATATGCTCAAAATTAAAAAAATGTAGTCTATCGACTGAAAATAGGGTACTATAGGGTTAGGATCTTGAAAATAGGGGACACACTGCAATTCCCAGAATTATAGAATAATCTAGAACATTTTAAAAACATTTCAGAATATTCTATAAAAGTCCAGAAATGTTTTATGATACTTCACAATTCAGAATAATCACGAATATTCTACAACATTCAAGATTTTTCTAGAATATTCTACACATTTTAGAATATGGTTAACTTCAGAAATTTTTAGAATAATGTAAAAAACTCCAGCAAAATAAAGACTTACAGGAAAAGTCGAGAAAATTCCAGAACACTATAGAAAAATTATCAAGCATTTTAGAACCTTTTAGAATTTTTTAAATATTCCAGGCAACCCATAAAGCTGTAGAATAATCTTAAAGAGTTTCTAGGACATCAAAGGGAAATAATATTTTTAAATAATCTAGAACATCTGGAAAACTCTAGAGTATTCTATATAACATTTCAGAAGTCTCAAAATTATTACAAACGATTCTAGATAAGAATTTCAGAAGAATCCAGATAACTCCGGACAATTCTTGAATACTGCGGAACCTTCTATTACATTTAAAATCTAGATCATTCCAGATTAAAAAAACACCTAACAAAGTTATATTTGTAAATAATATCCTCAGAAAAAATTAATTCTAATAAACAAAAAAAATCGATCTGCTGATCAGCATTTTTCAATTCTGCTGTTTACCTACTTTCTAATGTTTGATTTTCTTGAATTTTTTTCTAATGTAATTTTGTCAGTAGAAACTGCTGAAGTGTTAAACAGATTGCTCAAACCAAATATAGAAGAAAAAAAAACGTAAACACAAAAATGATTAGAAAATTTCCTGAAGAAAAGACGCTACTGTTAGAGGGCACTTTTGTTGAATATCCATGAGCTACCATAGGATATAAAAAGTTTTTAATAATGCATGAAATCCCCTTTTATTCCCCTATTTTTACCGAAAATTGAACTACTTGACCGATGTGATCGTTGGGACGGATATTTAGTTGCCTTTTTATTTGAAAATAACAAACAGCCTTCAAATACGTTACATAAGATATTTTTTAAAGGTAATTTTTTTCGGAATACAAAATTGTAACCAGAATACCAACATTAAAATTACTACGCAATATGCACTGGCTCTCAATATTCCAAGTGCCAGACAAAGTAGAAAAATACTGTGTGTGGTCAGACAAATTGCAGTTCGAACAAATTGGAAGAGACTGATCGTTATGAACCCTCGGACACCGAAGTACTTAAACTATTTGCTTGCCATTTGTATAAGCATCAATTCACAAAAGCATGCATAAACACTGATTTATTTTCCTTCCCTTTACCTTTCTAGACCCGTTATATTCTTCTAACAATCTCTGATGAAAAGTATTTCGTAATCCAAAAGTTCGTCGATTTTATTCTTGAATATATCACAATAATTTTAATTGTTATAAAGGCATTATTTAACAAAAGTAATAAATATTGTATTGATTCTTTAAAAAATGAGATTCTGAAATTGCTTCTTAGACTTAAATTAAATAAAGAAGAATAATTCTTGATGCAATTACATTTTATTTTTATTAAACAATTAATTAGCGAAAATAAAACTTCACAAGTTGGCATTTATATACCAATCTTGTCACTCATAATTTTATTGACCAGCATAGTGTAAAAGCAACTAAGAGCTGTCATGTCTGTCGTAAACCTACGATTTACATCTTCAAGTCACATTGACGCAAAAATATTTACGAACGTTGAAATGACTTTGAAAGATTGATTGCAGGAAGGGTCCGTAATACATAATCAATCATATCCTTTCAGTAAAAGCTCTAACTCATAATAATTTGTTACGTATATTATTTTTTTTTAAGCTCCTTTCCTATAAATTAGTCTAATATTATTACTATTACTACGCAGCCTAGTCTGGGTGCGGTAAAAGAAAATTGTGGAATTTTTCCTTGGCTGAAATATCAACTATAACATTTTTCATTGAAAAGTTATATATTTTTAATACAAAATTTATTATTTGGTTTCAAAGTTAATTATTCTGTCAAAACTGCTACAATTTTGTTAAAAATTTATCAATTTCGGTTAAAAATTCAAATGTTTTGTTAAAAATTCGTCTTTTTGAGATAAAAATTCACCCTTCTGGATAGTAAATTCAACAATTTGGTTTAGAATTAATTTTTTTGCTAAAATACCATATGTTCGGATTGGAAATTCAAGTTTTTTATATAGAAAAGTAGCCTTTTGATGTCTATTTTTTATTAATTGACTTAAAATTCTCTCTCGTTGAAACATCACATTTTTGGGTTAAAAATTAAACTTTTTTTTTTGTAGAAACTTCGTCTTTTTGGCTTAAAAATTGAATAAAAATTGATATATTTGGTCTTAAAGGCAGTACAATCTTTTTGGGATAAAATATCAAATATAAAAATTTTCGTTGAGAAGTCACATTTTTTCGGTAAGAATTTTATTATTTGATGGGAAAGTTCATTCTTTTGTGAAAAATTGAAGTATTCTGTTAAAATGACATCTTCTTTAGTTAAATGTTTTCTATAAAAATCGACTTTTTGGGCTGAGAATTCACATATTTTGATAGAAAGTTCTATGTATAATTTCGTTTCAAATTAACTTTTATTTTGAAAATTCATATTTTCGGCTTGAAAATTAAACTGCTTTGTAGCAACTCTAATCTTTCTCTAGAAAATTCAAGAATTCGGTAGAAAAGTAAAGTATTTGGTAAAAAAAATCAAATTTTTGGTTGGAAATTCATATTTTCAGGTCGCAGATTTGACTGTCCGATTCTGGTTTGAAAATTTAACAAGATGGTTCAAAATTCGTCTTTTTAGTGACAAATTAAAATATATTATTGAAAATTAATTTCTTTGGTTGAAAATAAACTTTTTTGTTACAATATTATATTTTGTAGTTTAAAATTAACACTTTTATTGAAAATCCATATTTTCCGGTTGAAAATTAAACTGCTTCGTAGCAACTCTAATCTTTCTCTAGAAAATTCAAGATTTCGGTAGAAAAGTAAAGTGTTTGGTAAAAAAATCAAATTTTTGGTTGAAAATTCATATTTTCAGGTCGAAGATTTGACTGTTCGATTCTGGTTTGAAAATTTAACGAGATGGTTTAAGATTTGTCTTTTTAGTTACAAATTTAAATATATTATTAAAAATTCATTTCTTTGGTTAAAAAAAAATTTTGTTACAATATTATATTTTAGAGTTTAAAATTAACAATTTATTGAAAATCCATATTTTCGGATTGAAAGTATTACATTTTTCGCTGGAATGTTATCCTTTTTGATTGAAAATGTACCCATTTTGTAGCAAATTCGTCTTATTAGATGAAATATTAACTATTACATTTTTGGTTTAGAATTCACATTTTTTAGTTAAAAATGGTATGATTTTCTTGAAAATTTAAGAATTCTGTTAAAAAGACATCTTTTCTAGTTAAAAATCCAATGTTTTTGTCAATCGCCTTTTTGGGTTAAAAATTCAACTATTTCCGTAGAGAAATGAAAAATTTGTTGGAAATTAAACCTTTTTTTGGGAAATTTGTCTTTTTAGATTGGAAATTCAATAATTGAGCAGAAAAGTCAAGTATTTAGTTGCAAATTCATATTTTCGGGCTGAAAGTTGAACTTTTTTGTAAAAAATTCGTCTTTTTGGTTGAAAGTTTAAATATTTGGTGTAAAATTAACTTTTTTGCTGACAAGTTACATTTTATGAGTTTGTAATTCAAACTTAAAATTTTTTTTTTTGTTCACATATACATTATTACATTTTCGTTGGGCATTAATCCTTTTCAGATGCAAATTCATGTTTTTGACTGAAAATTCGTCTTTTTGGTAGAAAATAAAACTTCTGATTGAGTCGTTAGCGATTTCATCTCTGTTGACGATTTTCTCTACATCTACAAAATTAGCAAATAAATCCTTTAGGGAATATTTAAAATTGGTATCAATTTAAAGAATCTCTGTTTACACTTTCTTAAAAAATGAATCTAAATATTTTAAGCAAAAGAATAAGGGAAAAATTTAATTAAAATCCTCGATTTTAGGTGCTTTAGAGAATTTTTAGAATTTAAAGGGAAAACGGGGGTTAGATAAAAAAAGGAGGACTGTGATCTTTGCAGTTTCTTATCAGGTCTAGAAATTAATTATGTGTTTTGCTTTGTTTTCTTGTAAATCTTGGTTCACGTTGATTTTTTTCTTCCAAACTCAATTTAATAGGTGGCAGCACTGCGGACTTGAACTCAAAAATCATTTGTGAATACAATGGCGTCCAACAAGGATAATTTGAAATACTGCATTCTTGTTTAATTCCAAATAAAAAATCACCATTCTGAAATCTCTGGAACTAACTTTCACACATTTTGTGTGACACTGCACCTTCTTCTAAAACTGGCCAAATCATTTCAGTGGCCTCAAATGCATTTTTCAGATGGAATGCAAAAAGAATTTACTTTCTCAAATTTTCTTTCTCGGACACCATTGAATGCACACCTGATTTTTGAGGTAAAGTCCGAAAGGCCGTCACCTATTATATTTTGTTTTACAGCTTAAGGTTTGCATTTGAAAACTACTTTAGGGCGGGAAAAAATTCAAGTTTGACCAAGAGTTACAAGACAACAAATTAAATTCACCGAATCCGTAGAACTAATGAAATTAGAAGACAAATTTCTTAACACAGTAAATTTTCTTAGCCTTTCATTAGATTTGTTTTCAAACTGGATGAAATTGATGAATAGTATCATCCATGTGAACATTTGAACATTTCCATGTCTCCCCCACCTTTCTCTTTCGCCTCTTTTCACTCAGTCACAAGAGGCAGAACTGACTCCTAATTATTATGAAGTAGTAACAGCTCTCTGTACGTGTATTGTTCGTAAAAGAGTCATAAAATAGCGGCAGTGGAGCGCGTCACGCAATATACAAGAATACAAGATAAACGCCTGTGAATTCATCTGTAATACGAACACCATAATCTCTCGAAGCATTGCAAACATCTATGCCATTCCCTCTACAATCGTGGCATGCGCCTCACATAAAGTTGCGTCACATCCTCCTTTTTTCCTCGTTATATGTTTTGCGCGATGTGTTCTTAGAAATCGAGGAACCGAGTCAGGAAAATGACTCAAACAATCAGTCGGGACTTCCCCTTTTGTCACATACTGCAGAACTCTTTTCATCTTTTTTAAAACATGTTTTGCACCATTTATGCGTGTCAAAAGAGAAAAAGTCGCGGATTGAATTACGTCATTAATTCCGAATGAGCTGCGTTAATTTCGAAAGTCAGAGATACAACCTTTTTCATGAGGCTTCCATAATTTTAGACCATCTTTCTGCTTCAATTTTTCTGCTTGAAGTGCTTGAACTTCTGAATGTTTAAATGAACGAATGTTTTACTGAAGACTTTGTATGCCAGAAAAAGTAGTAAAATGTTTGCTTAATTATCGTGACAATACTTTATTATTAAAACATAATTAAAATGTCTACTTTAAATTGCAGTTGGACCAACCCAGGCGGAAAAATTATATATAGTTTATATATAGCGTGAAGTATTATGTATAATATTAATTTTTTGATTCAAAAATTGTATAAGACAAATGAATATTATGTATAATACTTTACACTATATGTAAACTATATATAATTTTTCCGCCTAGGAATATTTATGGGTAAAATAGAAATAGGGAAAAATGTTTCATTCATTTTAATGCTCGGAACTACACGTACGTACATTTCATTTACAATGGTTTAAAATATGCTCATTGCGCATTTGAAAGCGTACTTCATTTCCTTCCTTTTAATAAGGAATTTTTTCCAGCTAAAATTTTCCATAGTACGGAAACATTAAATTATTTCGCATTTTTTTTAGAACAATCTACTCGATATATTTATTTTAATTTCTAGGGATTCAATTAATACGTTAAATTTATAACGATTCGACAAATTATATTAAAAGATATTTTTAAATAGATTAGCACCATGAATTAGTCAAATGATTAAATACTACGAAGATGTAATTAATAATTTCTTGAATTTACCTCTAAGGTCAACGGATTTGAATAACAATGCAACAAATTTTTACTTGTCTTCCCAAAATTAAAGTTCAATATATTTTTAGGTAAAATTAATGTGGCTACTATAATACATTCAATTAAAACAACTGCGATCTTAAAAAAACACATTAATTTTTAAAAAATAGTTGATTTTTCTACTAAAAAGGATCGATTGTCAAATAAATATTTTACCTTTGAACTAAAAAAGAACAATTTTCCACCTAAAATGGATTAACTACGTTTTCAGTTAAAAAATTAAATTTGAAAAAAAGAATAAATTTTCAACCAAACTGATCAATTTCAACTAAAATGATGGATCTTCAAATGGAGTAGATCAATTTTAAGCGGAAAGGATACATTTTTAACAAAAGAGTTTAACCTTCATTCAAGTATTATTATTTTTAAAAAATGAAGTTTAAAACAAGAAGATAATTTTCAAGCAAAGCTATTAATTTTCAACACAAAAGACGATCTCTTAAAAAAATGCATGACTTATTTACTATAGAAGACAATTTTTCAGACAAATAGTTCAAGTTTAAACAAAAGCAGATGAATTTTCAACCAAAAATGGAATATTTAAATTTTCAGTGAAAAAAAAATTTTCAAACCAAAAAGATGGATGGAGAGTTGATGAGAAAGTGTTTGATACAGGTAGAAGAGAGGAGAGGATGGGGGATCATAGAGGAATCAACATACAATAAATGGTATAACATGATACAAAAGGAAGGTTTACGAAAGTATTTAGAAAAGGGATGAGGAGAGAGAAGGCGGGCCAGAATAGCAAGATTTAGATTGGGAAACGAGGTAAGAGAGGGGATGTATTGGGGAAAAGGAAGAGAACAGAAAGTGTAGAATATGTGAATGGGAGGAGGAAACATGGGAGCACGTATGGGAAGGGTGTAGGAGAAGAATGGAAGATAAAGGAAGCTGGCAAGATGTGGTTAAGATTCTAAGGGAGGATGGATTAGGAGAAGAGTGGATGAAGGAGTTGGACGGTGCTAGGGGAGCATATGTGAGTAAATGAAAGAATGCATGTGAAAAAATGGCAAATTGGAAGAAAATAAAAAGTGAAAGAATAAGGAGACGGAAGTAATGTATATGTAATAGCATAAGTAGACTAAGACGCGTTTGCGTTCTCATTCTCTCTCTCTCTCTCTCGCTTGCACTTGCACTCTCGCTTTCGACCGCTCGCTCGCTCAATCGTATGATAAAAATTCATACATTGCGCTATCACAGGAAATAGAGATAAGGAACTAGATATAAGACTTTATGTACACAGTTGTAAATACCTGTAAATATTAAGGTTGTGATTTTTTTGTTTGTTTAATATGTAAGCGGAAATATTGTAAGGAATGGAATTCATGTAAACTCTTATGGGACACATTATGAATAAAGACGACAAACTTTCAAGCCGTTTCAAACCAACAGTCAAATTTTTAACTAAAAAAGATAAATTTTAAATCATTAATAGAAAAGTTAAATTTTTAGTTTAAAAAATAAATTTTTAACTAAATGATGAATCTTTGACTGGAATGTATGTATTTTTAATGAAAAAGATGAATTCTAAATCAGAAAGATTAACTTTCAACCAAGAAGATTAATTTATATCAATAAATATACATTTGTAACGAAATATGTGAGTTTTTAACTAGAAAAGATAAATTTGCCTACCAAAAATTGAATAGTTAAATAAACAGTCAAAACATTAATTTTCAGCCAAAGAGATGATTTTCCAATTAAAATTATGAATGTTTTAAAAGATTAATTGAATTTTTAACCAAAAAGATCAATTTTCGCCAACAAAAGGTAATTTATCAACTAAAAAATGAATAGTTAAATTTTTAATTGAAAAAAAATACTGTAGAATTAAAGACATCAATTTTTAATTAAAATTATGAAATATTTAACTCGAATAGTTGAATTTACAGTTTAAAAAATTTAATTAGAAAAATGCTACAAAGTACTTGAAGTTTCACACGGAATAGTTAAACTTTCAGTAAAAAAATTATTAATAGCCAAAGAAAAAACGAATTTTCGATACAATAGCTCACTTTTTAACCAAAGATGTGAATTTTCAATTAAAATTATAAATCTTCGACCGAAAAAATGTGCTAATAAACGAGTTTAGCTTTCAACGATATAATTAAATTTGCATACAAGAAAGTGAATTCTGAAGGAAAAATGCAGTAGCTGATATTTTACCCAGTTTTTTTTATTTTTCAATGAAAAACATTGGGCTCTAAAGAAGGCTTATAATTTTAAACGAATTTTAAGTTAGTAGTAGAATTCTTCACTTTAAATTGAATTTTTTAAAGTAAGATAATTAGACTTAAGGAATTAATTATATTAATTTTCATTAAATATAAACAATATTAATCTTGCTTTTCTTCCCTATAATATTAAATAATAGACACTATAAGATACCAAAATGTTGTATTGACATAAATTTTATATTTCAGCATAAAAATGTCGTGACACAATAAAAATAATAATCGCGCATATGTTTTCTTTCTAGCAAGTAATAAATAATTTATGATGAATAGGATTATCATGTAACAGAAACTTTTCATTGCTAAAAGGAAAGGTACAAAATAAACTATACGCCTTAAAATAAAAAATGTGTTTAAATTAAAATATTTTTATTACGAAATTTTTACATTTAAAAAATCTGAAATTATAGCTGCCATGTTTCGTGATCCTTTTAGTTGATGCCGACGCACTCACACACCTGAAACTTTGCTCACCTTTTTGTATCTCAAGTACCGAGAGCTCTAAGGCTAGGTAAAAAGCAAATTTCAGGCGTAAGAGGATAGTCGATGTTGTAAGCTTCCTTTTTCTTCTTTCTTCATTCTTCCTTTTTTATTTATCGGTGGAATTCGTCTTGGAAAAATACTTTTTTCCTCAAACCAAAATACTTAAATAACTAAATAGAAAAATCATGCACTATACACAAAAAATGATCAGGGAATTTCCCTTAAAAAACGTTGACAGCACTGGTCGATTTTCGCGACGCTCTAATTTAAGGGTCCTTAAAAAACTAGGTTACACTACAGGGGGAGGAGTAACGCAGAATTAGACATCACAGATAAAAAATATAAATATAAATAACAATTTTTTTCAAATTATTAAACAAATTAAAATTAGTTATTTAATTTTACAAGTGAAGCACCTAACCAGCTTTTACACTATTTCCTTTATTCCACACATTTTTCCCTTCTTTAAATAATACTATCTTTCCCCCTTTTTCCTTTTTTACTCTTTGTTTCGTTTAAATTCGAATTAAATTATTATATTATAATTATTAATAATATAAGTATACTATTTGGTTAAAGATTAAACTATTTGGTTAAAAATTCGTTTTTTTTCAGTTGACTATTAATTTTTTAACAGAAAATTCAAATAGTCCACTTTTAGCTGAAAATTGATCGTGCTTGGTTGAAAATTCAAATACTGCATTTTTTTAATGGAATTGAATGGAATGGAAGCTTATAATGTGCACCCAAGGGTTTACATTTTTCTTTCACCGTCATCACTATTCGTTTACACTGACGTCGCAACAATCAACCACGCCCGCCAC
>JAAAKG020009106.1:30125-46279 GCA_010014905.2 Druon quercuslanigerum
TTTTTTCTCTCCCTTTTATTTTTTTGCCCCCCCCCCCCCCCCCCCCGCACACACTCTTACTTAGCGGAGGGAGTGGGTCCAAAGCTTACGTTTTAGCCTCCACGACCATCGTTCCACTGACTGCATTTTTTAATGAGTAACCATATTTTTAGCCAAATATATCGGCTAGTTGATTGAAATTAGCGCTAATACGTTGAAAAAATTAATTTCTTTTTAAATTTTAGTGTTCCAGTTTGGTTAAAATAAGATTGCTTTTAGTTAAAAATTCGTATGTTTTGGTAGAAAAAATATCTTCTTCAGCTACTCGGTTGAAACTTGAAGTATTTTGTGAAAAAATTACTTCATTAGTTGAAGATTTTTTTTCTCTTTGGTTAAAAATTTACTTTTTTGTTGAAAATTATTTATTTTCAAATTCAACATTCCAGTGTTTTGCAGGAAATTTTTCTTGGCATCAAAGTTCTTTTACTTCAGTAGAAAATGCCGCAATTTCGTTGAAAGTAAAGTTTTTGATTGAAAGTTTGGTGGAATCTGCTGGAATTGATAGGTAGCAGGGTGAAAAAAAAATTTCGAATCTGTATACGCACATTATTGTACCCTAATTGTACACAATTTAATGAAAATTTTTTAATTCTCTTTTAAAAATGTAATAGTTTTATCTCAGATTTTTTACAGTAACTTTTTTTAATTGATTGGTTTGGTAATTGGTAATTAGCATAGCGATGGTAATGTAAAAGGGGTTAATTCAATATATATAACAATTGATTACATGTATTTTCAAATTATTGAGAAAATTAAAACAACCAAAAATCAATAAAAAGACAAAACTCAAATCGGGGACATGTAAATCATATCCGATTTATACATTTTCCACTAAAAAATCGACACTGAGAAAAAAATGGTTAAGGTGACATTTATTTATTTTGTTGATTTGAAGGCATTTATTTCTTTAAAGCAAACGTATATCCTATTGGTTCTGTGGGCGATAAATAGTTACTTCAATCAAAAAAAATTTTTTAGTATTAAAAATTTTTTTCTCAGTGTACAACTTGGGATAACGTGCCTGTTCAGATACAAAAATATTTTTTTTTTCATTTTACGGAATGAAATCGATTTAATTGCTTCAATTTTATTGAAGAATAAGCCTTAAATTCTAAAAAAAGTTCTTTTGTGGTATTTATTTGCATTGGGGTCGGCATTTTTTCATGCTATATAACTTGTATTAACACATTGAAAAATAAATAGAAACATACATGTTGCGATAATTAATAACAAGCAATTATTTTCTATGATACGTGCAAATTGCTGCGAGATTGCATGATTGTCGTCTGTTTATAGACTATTTTGTTGTGAATCTACACAGATTAATAAAAATCTAGGTCGTCAACTCGTCAGGCAATACAGATTATTAAAAAATTAATACTTCAAGATTTAGAAATGAATTTTTATGACCGTCTTTAAATTTCAAGAGAAAAATATCACATTCGAAATCACAATATTTACATTGTTCGATTTCCAATTAAAAAATCCAGAATATTGGATAATTTTAACACCACATTTTTTTTCTTTATTATCATGATCCCCAGTGACTTTACATAGCCTCCGTGTCTTTTCTCTTATTTTCAAAATATTATTAATATAATTTCAAACGAAAAAATAAAAAAGAAATCTGACCACGGTTTAGTTTTAAACAATAATATCTTTTAATTATTGAGAGTCAATTTAAGCGATAATATTAATAGAATTTGAGCCTATATATACTGAGATTTTTTAAAATTATTATTTCAAAGTTTGTATACTTCACGCCCATTCCCAAAGTGTTTAAATTACCTCGTTTCGAATTTCAAAGCTCAGAACTTCAAAGTTAAATTCAAGCCTTTAGAAACTTGAAAGCATTCAAATTCACAAAGCATAAATTTAAAACCATTAAAATTTAGAATCTCAAAACTTTTGGATAAGTCATGCGACTATAAATTAAACTTGATCATATTTAAAAGCCCGAATTTATATAGCCCATTTATCGTTTCTAGAGTTTCCAAACTTCTCTTTTTTCACAAATTGATAATCTTAAAAGTTCAAAAGAATGAATTTATATTTATAAATCTGTGTAACTTTCTAATTTTTATCATTTATTAAATTCATCATCTAAATTTTGACTCAACTCTACAAAAATCGAACATTCTTCAAATTTCCTGGTGATTAATTTAAAATTGAGGAAAATAAACAATGAAAATGCCTCCAGTCGGCAGTTTATTCGATTACCATTAACGTCCTTTTTCATGGCAACATGATTTTTGTGAAACAAAGAGAAATTTTTCCCGAGTTTATCTCCTGGTCGAGATTTTAATTTCGTTCATTATCAGAAGCTTAGAATTTCAGGATAATTATTTATCGGTCTGGGTCTATTTAATCCACTTTAATGTCCTTTTTATGACATTGGAGGCAGTTTTCGAAGAAGGAAACCCTCCCCTTTTTGCTATCAAAACTTAATACTTTGCGGGCTATTGATTGTGCGCTTTATCCGAGGAAAGGTCAATATTTCAGTTCTATTAACTTAGCCTCAGTTTGATTCCCTCGAATTCATTGCCTCTTTTACGACTGTTTGCAAGTATTCTTGAAACGATGATTGCAGCAAATTTTAATCTTTCCTCATAGAAATTTATTTTAGAACCTACCTGAATTAGAGACTAATCATTTATAATATAAATATATAATTAATCAAGCAATATATTTTTATGTTATAAAATACATTCAGAATTCATTGAAGCAGAAAAATGAAAGAACTAAATGCATTTGATTTATGAGTTTAAAACGTTCAGTTTCGAATCGAACTTCTTGCTCCTTTTTTTATCGGATTCTATCAGTCTCCGTGAACTATAGGGTAGTCGATAAAATTGGAACCCAAATCCGATTAGTTATAACAGAGCGCAGTTGAAGAATTTGAAAACGGCATTTGACACGATTTTCGATTTTAGAACGAGTACTAAATAAAAAATATTATTTTACGTGACTTATTTTTTGTAATCATTTACTGCGTTTCCGAATTTTTATAATTTGACGGGATTTTAAATCCAAATATTATAATTTAGGAAACAATTACAAGTTACAAAACCTTTCAAGAGTTTCAAAATTAAACAAATTTCATGCAATATAATTGAAAGGTGAAGCACTTAAAACTGAAATTCTTCACGACAAGAAATTTTTTTAATTAAAAGAGTTGAATGTCGAAAGTTTATAAATTGTGGGCGTTTGAAGTTGTTCTCAAGATGAACTGATTTTGAAAACAAAAATAAAAAAAAGAAATAATTTCAATTTTACCAAATGACGACAAACCATTGGTTTAAATATTTTTGAGTTTTTATGTCGACAACAGAATTCAAAGTTTTAGAAATAATATCCATTTAAAGGCAAAAATTTATTATTTGAATTAAATTAATTTTAGATAATTAGCCGTTTTAAAAATTGTACATCAAATAATTAGAGTCCTAAAGTTAGCAGATGTTTATAATTTAATAAATACAATAGCCTAAATTGGTAAACAAGAATGAATATTCTCAACTTTAAATTTTGAAATTTGACGATTAGAATTGAATCACTGCAAACAGAAGCATTAAATATTGAAAATTAAAGCAATTTCTCGATGTAAAAAAATGCATAATAAACAACATTAACAATTACAAATTCTGAAACACCACAATTAAAAATAAAGGAATCCTTTAAAATGTTATTTTTTAAATTGAGACATTTTAATTGTACAGCGGATGGTATGGAATAACTTAACATAATTGAACCAAATTTGAATAAGCCAATATGGAATAAATTTAAATGTATACATAACTAATAAAAATTGTAGATTTTAAAAAAATCAACCACCCTGATTTAAAATAAAATGGGTAATTTATAAATTGATTGGCTCTCTTTTGGCGTGTAACTGGATATCCTTAATAACTTTTCATTTTAAAAAAGAGTTATCCCCGATTTCTTTGTTCTGAAAAAAGATTGTTTTCTCCCTTATTTTGCGGGCACATTTAATCCGCAAAAATAAGGTACTAGGAGATACCAGAGGTGGAATGGAAAAGTGGACTAGAAATGCAGAGGGGGATTAACGAAGACGCTGCCTGGGAAGATTGGCAATTTTCGCAAAATTAAGCGAATTGAATCGAATTATGTCAAGCCCGGTGACGTCAGCTTTGTAACTCGCTGAATTGGCGAGAAATGCGAGAGTCGGCTTTTAGCATCGATACGACTTTAGGCGAGATACAGTTGAGAATTGAAACGAGTAAAGATAGTGTAACTATACTGTATAATTGTATACGAAACTGTCGTGCAAACTGTCGTGTGATATTCAAAAGATATTAGCATCGATTTTTTTTACTCAGAAGGCGGAAAACTCGATTTTTCATGTCCCTTTTGTAATTACTCCCGCGATCCTTCCACAACTCTATTCAGTCAATTTTTATACTCTGAAACTTTAGTGTCCGAGGTATCGCGATTCGTGCATCAAACGTCATATTTCTTTTATAACGCTTTTCCGCTGACACACGCAAACGTCGCGTTACTGTGAAAAATATTGCATTAATTTACCAAGAGGAAATTAACTAAAAAGGTTTAAATAAATCAAAAGTGAATGAAAGAACGTTAAACTAAAAAAAAAGAGAAGAGAAAAGTTATTTAAACTTTTTTTCGTGGAAAATGGTTTATTTAATCCGCTCTCTACATTTCAATTAGTGAAATGCAAGCTAGAAGTAACTTAATGCACAGCCACACGCTGCATGCATGCGTAATTATAGATTTCTGAAAATTTTTGAATGTAAATGATCCTAGACAAATTAATGTAGTGTAAAAAAAAATAGTCGATTTACTTATATTCCGTATGACAAGTGCACATTCTGAATTATATGAATGGTGATAATTTGAGATTTTTTTTTAATTTTTCGTTTTTAAAGCTTTTTAACTTAAATTCAACCTGAATTAATAGAACTTAAGTAAAAAAATATTATTATTTACAAGTTGGTACCGAATTTGATTTGGTGGAAAATTTACTTTTATGAAAATTCAACTTAAAACTTGAACAATTTAGTAGACATTTTTTCTTTTTCGACTGAAAAACTTTATTTGGATAAAAAAATCACCACATTTGACAAATATTAATCTTTTATAATTAAAAACTCGTCTCTTTTTGTTCAAGATTTATATTCTTTATTTAAAAATGCAACTTATACCATTTTTGTGGAGAATATATATTTTCGGGTAGAAACTTCAATTTTTGTTGAACATTCGTTTTTTTTTAAATTAACTTTTGAGACTGACAATGAATCTTTATTCAATTTTTGGTAGAATTTTCAAAAATATGTTTTTTTGGCTTGATAATTAAAATTATTGTTTTTGGTTGATAATTCATATTTTGGGTTCAAAATTCGTCTTTTTGTCTTGAAAATTAAAAAAAAATTCTAAATTATCGTCTTCACCGATAAATCGTTGTTAATGAAAATTTATTTACTTGACTCACCATTTTAGTTGAAAATTCATCTCTTTAGTTTCAGATTCTGAATTTTAGTTTCGAATTCATGTCTTTGGTTGTAAAATAACTATATCGTGAATGTCGGCTTTTTTAAATTAAAAATTCATTATTTTAGTTAGAAATGCATAAGTTTATTTAAAAATTCAACCATTTAGTTAGAAATAATGTTTTTTTTTAAATGAATTATTTTTACTAGAAATCTTAGAAATGTATAACATTTCAAACTGAATTGAATATCGTACCCACATTTTTTATTTAAAGAATTTATTTTTCTATTTTCTTGAAAAATCACCTTCTTTCTCCTATTTTTCACATCATTTTCAGTTGAAGTCAGACTGAAAACAATTTTTTTTACTATTTCGAACAATCAAATTTTATAAGATGATTATCATTAAAAATCCTTAGCACTGATTCAAAAAGTTGAATGGCTGCCAATTTAAATCAAGAAAGCAAGACGAAAAAAGAGTGAAAAATGTATTTTAATTTATTCGCATTTCTAAGAAATAATAGATTTTTTTCTCAATTCTTATGATAATTATAACTAGGGTAAAATATATGTTCTCATAAATTTAGTAAACTGCGCTATTTTAATTTCGAAGCCTTACATTTTAAAGCATTGTAATTTTACCTAATGAAAGAAAAGGCACGAAAAAACGTTTAAATATAAAGCCCCGAAGTCTAAAAAATTGCTAATCTAAAGCCTTCAAACTTTATATTTCAAATTTAATCTATTTTGTGTTTTTAATTAAGTTTATTTAAAATGTACTATTTTTTACTATTAATGTTAACGTTGTAAAGGCAGCATAATCTCCCTGAAATGTAGACATACTGAGTCACATTTTTAATTAGACTAATGTTTGAACACTAAATTACGAATGTGTGTCAAATAAAATAAAAAAATAAAAAGGGGATCTGACTGTGTAATCGAGGGTGGCAGAAAATGACATTTAATCAACCCCTGGAACACGAAAAAATATTTCAGAGTTCACATAAAAGGCGTGGCACACTCCGACCCATTATTACGCGAACCACAGACACTAATAAGAGTCCACACGCACATCATAATTTTCGGATATGATAGTGAATTGATGTAATATGTGAGTATGCAGTTATTTTTCATACAGTGTCCCTTTAATAAAGCGAGCTTTAAATAACTTCATTGAGTTTAAATAAATTAAATATAATAACATATATTTTTTATTTCCTTAGCAAAACTAGATCTATAATATTCAAGTTTAAATACAAAGGTTCTAAAAAACGTTTAATGACATTTTTTCTGTGTTTTATCTAAAATGAGTAACAAATAGTTTTTTAAAAACAATTATCCTTGTTACATCAAATAATATCTCAGAAAAATATCCGAAAGCAAAATCAGAATTTATTGAAAAAAAAAAATTCGATGGGATTTATACGATTCAATAAAATAAGAGGAAAAACTTGAAAAAATTGAGATAATATTCTAGTGTGTCACTGAAGCAAGTAACGAGTAGTTCTTTCCAGAAAATGAATCAGCTGGCTTTTTTATAGACATTTTAACTGTTTGAGAAACGATAAAAAATTTTATGGGTGCGATATCAAGAATGTAAACTTTTAAAACTATGAGGATTTTTCACTTTTTAGGCACGGAAATCTTTTACATTATTTCCCAATTATTATTAAAGATATTTTCTTTATTAAAAAATTATTAATTTATTATAATAAAATTTATTTTCAAAGGTCAGAAAGATGGTAAAAAAATATTCTGATAAAAAGTCTTGCTTTTCCTCAAGTGTCCAACTCGAGGCAATTTTCTTATTCAAGGGTTTTCGACCAATGGATTTTCACACGCGAAATACTCGTTTCCTGAAAGTCATTCGTTGGAGTGGCCCCATTAACTTAGAATCACTAGTGACTTCCGAGCGCAATAAAATGCGGGTTTAAAGAAAAAATATAAAAACGAGGAAGAAAAAGATTCCGTCAAAAAAAAGGTATACAAGATGTGAAAAACCAAGCAGGTTAATTTCTAAAATTATGACTGCTGGATAATAAATTTTGCAACATTAACATTAAATTTTTGTAAAAACAAATGCAGAAAACATAAAAATTAACAAAGTTTTAAAATTTTTTTTATCAAAAAAATTTATCCAAAACTAAACCAGGAAACCTTAAAAAGAAAAAAAAACTTGAAAGTTCAGTTTCAAATGATGAAGACTCCACTTTTAAAATTATAAAGTCGTTAGATTATGAATGCTTCGTTTCGACAATGGACTCGAGAAAGATAAAAGTCGAAAGGTTGAAGGTTCTTATCTTTTTTTTCTATGAATTAAAACTATTAAATTCTGAAAATGTTAAAATAAAAGTTTCAAAAATAAAATAATTTTTGAATTAGAATCTTATTTTTAATCATGAATTGCGAAAATTTCACTAAAAATTAACCCATTTAGTGACCGCATTTTAATGTCACGAAAGTGGTCAAGAATTAGAGAAATACTAGGAGGGGGAACCTTGTAATTAAACTTAATTTTGCAGATAGAAGTAGTTTCGTAGATTTTTCGTAAAATTTTAAATATTTAAAATTTAAATTCTTAAAATTCAAAAACTGTCATAATTCCAGTTAGAAAATTGCTTAATGCTGAACCTTTATGTTTTTGAATATCCACCAAATATTAAAAATTAAAAAAATTGCTTCACTAAAATACTTTTAATTCACAATTACTTCAATATTGTGGATCAATTTTAAAGCTGTAGCTTCGAAAATAATGCCTTTTTAAACCATTTTATCATTATTATTATTAATTTTTTAAATGTTAGATTAAAGAAAACATTTTTTTTATCGGAAGAAAAAATTTAGAGAAATGATACGATTTTCTCACTTTTCTAGTTAAATTCAATAATAAATAAAAATTCATCACCAAAGTCCCTGGCAAGGCAGTATTTGTTAATAAATCGCAAATGAAAAATGTTTAAAAAAAATCCAATATGTATTTCTTTTTCATTCCCCGAAACTGTTAAAATTTGAAATCCATGAAACTTGAACCTTATTATTTCAAGTTTACAAAAGAAGAAAAATTTAAAATTTTAGGGTGACCGTTTTAATCGAGGAAACAAGTTCCCGGGTTTCCCCGGTTCGATAAAATTTGTACGGCTTACTTAGTATTTCATTTTCATTTTGAAAATTCAAATTCTTACATCTGATATTTTTATCCTTAGAATAAGAAATAAACTGCAAATTAAAGCACTGAAGGTTAAACTCTAGTGAAGTTTAAACACTGAAATTCAAATTTTCAAATTTTTGACTTGAACAATTTCGAATTAAATGCCCTTCAACTGAAAAATTTTGAAATTATAAAAATTACTGAACAGTTTGAATATTTCTAGCTAAAAATGTCAATAAACCTTATTATTTTCGATCAATTTTACAAATTATATCATTTTTAGCAATTTTTTGTTAGAAACATTCAAAATTGAAAGATTAAGATTTTTCTAATTGAGCACTTTTTAAATTAGAAGTATCATTATTCTCGACATTATTTTAACTTTGAGTAATTTCAAATTTATAATTTTTCAATTGTTGTTCATAGATCGAGATCCAATAACTATAATTCAAAATTTAAAATAATTTTAATTGAACAATTTAAGTTTAGGCGTTCAAAACCTTAAATTTAGTACTCTGAAATTTTATCGATTCAAGACTTTCTGTTTTAATCAATTCAGGTTCAAATGGTTTAGTTTTGAGTGTTCAATTTTAATTGCTTATTTTAAATGAGAAGTCAAACATTGCCACAAATTAAAAATTTTTAATTTTTTTAATCAGAAAGTTTCAAGTTGAATTGGTAAAAAATGGAATATTTTAGACTGAAATAATATTTGAATAGGATTTGAATTTGAAAAAAGCATTTCATCACGAATCTTTTTATTTATTCAACTACTAAGGCTTTTGTATTGTAGCAGTTTAATTTTTAAAGTTAAAATCTGTAAATTTATTTTAAACAGTTCCAGCATCGTCTTGTAAAATTAAGAAATGTTCAATTTTTAATACTCGGCCTACAGTAATTTGGGAAATCATTAATTAAATTGTATTTACAGGTGATCGGCTCGAAACATTTCTCATCAAAAATGTTGCAAGTCGATCACCTCTTTTTCTGTAACTTTTTGGGCTTTTGCTTGTAACTTTTCCTCTTAAAAATTTGTGAAATCTCCGGTCAACAAATAAATTCACTATACTTTTTCCGGGTTTTCCCGGAGCAAATAAAACTATAGTTTAAAAAAACGCAATTTTATGATGAATATATAATATAAATAATAAACACGAATAAAACCTTTCGAATTGAGCAGAAAAAAAGAAAAAAATGCAGCTCTTTCAATTTGGGGCACAGCGATTAGTAATTTACTGAACTTGGAAAACGAATGCTTCAATTTCGTCCATGTACCGGAACCGCGGAATATTTAATGACTCGCAAATTGAGTCTGGTTCATTTCAAAGCAATATTGGGCTTTTAGTGGAAAAAGTCCGTCCGCGGCGGACCATGAATTGCTTCAATTTCGAATACTGTCCAATACCGATATTGAAAATTTAATGTGACGTCCCTTGATGCCGCTATCGTCATCCAAATTTCAGTCAACTCTCGAGTTTTATCCAGGCATCGTTTTACACATTCGCGACTCACCTGCTAAGCTCTCAGCATCTTTCCAGTTCATCTGAAGCGACAGGTCTCCCACGCGGCAACCCGGATTGCACAACTTTCCCGCTGTTCTTTCGTCAAAAATCTTCTCTTCTTAAAAAAAAAATCGTCCTCCAAGTCCGAGAACCTCCATTCTAAATTCACGAAAAAACACTCCTTTACTATTTTCTAAAAAGAAGTTTAACTTCTCCAAGAATAAGAAAAGGATGAGTAACACAATCCCGGAAGTGGTAAGCGAGAAACTAAGTCCGCTTAATGTGATTAAATTTTGAATAATTTCAATAAAAATTAAAACACTATCGTTGCATACACGCACTTTTTTCCACCTTATACGTTTTTTTATTCTTTCTTTCTCTAAATGCATCTTTAAACTTCTAGACTTTTAGATTTTTTAATTTTATTTTTTTTAATCTGATGGATAATTTATTACTTAACGGGGTTATATTTGTGGATTTCTCGATCTTTTAGTCATTTAATTCATTTTTAAAATTTTCGAGGGTATCTGTATTCTTCTACTCTAGATCAGTATCTTCATCGCGAGAAGCGCGAGCCGTCCCAGGACTCGAATGACCAAGTCGGGTTGGCTGTTTAAATGCAACTATGCTTCCTCGGGTTTGGGTTGAGCGCGCAGAGCTCGAGTCGGGGGCGTTCGGCTAACGTCGCGTTAGTTCGGATCTCGTCGATATGCCCATAGACACTGTGTATATGACTATGGATATGCCGTACCATGCGATGCCGCGCTATGCTTCCCGACGACGGTATTAGTGGTGGGGGAAGTGACGAGGTGGGGCAGAGAGGAGGGGGATGTGATTCTGAGTGGGGGTTATGGTTGCTTGGTGAGGGAGGCGGGGGTGGCTTTGACGCGGGGACTGAGACGAGAGGAGAAGTAGACGCGTGACAGAGACGGTCATATGGCGCCCAACGCGGAATGGGGATGTCTTATGTCATTCTCCTACGCGCTCACGTAACTGGTGTCTCGTAAGTACGCACATGCGCTCATCATCAGATTCACAAGCCTTTGTTGGGAATGGCAAAAAAGAGGGGAAATGTGTCACGAAATTTGAAGTTTCGAGAGGTGAATTTTAATTAAGCTTAGAGAGACTGATAGAAAAAGGAAGAATTGAAGCTTCTTTTATCTATATGATGTGTAATATTTGGTCTTTGAGTATTTAATGAGTACGTATTTTTGCATTTCTTATCATTAGCAATAAATATGTATTTGATTTAAATCTCCATTGATATCATGTAAAATTTTGAGACGTTGAACAGGTTCGCTTTGAAATTGTTCAATATTTCTTGTACGATTTGAACTTGTACAGTATTTCAATCATAAAAGAGAAGTAAATTTCATTCAAAATCTTGACTTTTCAAGCCAAAAAGAAGAGCTGTCTACGAAAGACTTGAATTTTCAATAAAGAATATAAATTATCAGCTGAAAAGATTACTTTATGTCAAAACCGACGAATTCTCAAAAAATACAGAAATTTTTAATCAAATAGTCGAATTTTTAATAAAAAAGGTTATTTATCCACCAAATCAGGCGGATCGGCAACAAAATACATCAATTTTCAACCAAACAGTTAAAGTTTGAACCGTGAAGTTTCATTCTTTATAAAAAAATAAGAATTTTCATCAAATTCTAACAATTGAGATCAATTTTTAAATAAATAGACGATATTCCTACAAAATAGTTGAATTTTCAACCACAAAGATGAATTTTCTGCCCAGTAGACAAATTCGCAACCAGGTACATCACTTCTTACCCAAATATTTGAATTTTCAATCGAGAATATTTATTTTCTATAAAAAAAAAGATGAGTTTTCAACCAAAAAGGTTAATTTTTTGCCAAAAAGATGAATTCTAAACAAAATACCGGAATTTTTAACAAAGGAGTTGAATTTGCAAACAAGAATACTTATTTTTTTATAAAAAAGCATGAATTAAAAAAAATTACATACACTTTCTACAAAATTTTTGAATTTTTAAAGTAAAAATTATTATTTTTAAAGAGCAATGAAATAGTTAAATTTTCGACAAAAGGATTAATTTTAAATCAAGAAGATTATTGTCAACAAAAAATGGAGTAGGTCAATTTTAATTTTAAAAAAAGCGAATTTTCTATAAAATCGTTGAATTTTCAACTAAAATTATTCATTTTCTGGCAACAAAAATAAATGTTTTCCAAAAAAGACTAATTCTCAACATAATAGATCAATTTTAAACTAATTAGTTGAATTGTTAATTAAGAATATTCATTTTCTATTAAACCGCGCGAATTCTCAACAAATAATATATTTGTTTAATTGAGGAAAATTTTAATTTTAATTTTCAAACAAATAGTTGAAATTTTAATGTTAAAAGGATTAAATTTAACGTAAAGTGGTATATGTGAATTCTTTTTTAAAAACTGAAATTAATATTAGAATAACAACTAATTTCCAACAAGATAGTTTAACTTTCTACCAAATTGTTGAATATTCAACCAAAATGATGAATTTTTAAAAAATTACATAACTTTTAAACCAAATACTTAATTTTATAAAGTACAAAAGAATAATTTTTTACAAACATGTAATTGTTAATTTTACATATAAAAAAAAATCAATTAAAAAAGAATGTTCTATGAAACAGTGGAATTTTTCACCAAATTGTTGGATTTTCTATCAAAGTTGACTAATTCTCAATGAAAAATATATCATCTTTTAAATTCTAAATTAAATTTAAAATTCCGCTAGTCAAAAAACCATAACATCTGTTAATCTCAATCAACCTGTTGAATTTTCGACTATGAAGTTTAATTCTCTATAAAAAAGACGAATTTTTAACAAATTCTTCCATAAGAGATGAATTTTTAAATGAAAAAGATTAATTTTCTAAAAAAAAAACGAATCATTAACAAAAGATATAAATTTTTAACAAAATTTATGAAATTGTAAATAACATAATTTAAAAAAAAGAAAAAAACAGAAAAAGAGCGACAAACATTTTAATTCTTTATAAAACGTACAATTTAAAATCTTGCATACATTTTTAACCAAATAGTTGAATTATCAAAGAAAAAGGTCACTTTTAAAAAAAATGGAAGTTAAATTTTACATTACAAAAAATTATTCTTAATTTAAAAAAACATATTTTCTACAAAACAGTTTAATTTTCTATTATTCAACAAGTTCAATAGTTACCTTTTTATTTCAATTAAATTTTCTACTAGATGAAATGCACAATAATCTAAAAATGGTAATTTTTGAAGAAGTTTGGTAAAAGTGTCCAAATTAAAAACGTAAAGTTTATTAAATTTGAATAATAAATAGTCGATTTGTAAATGCTTTAAGTTTGATAACTCAATTAGACATTATACAAAAAACTGTTTTTGTTTGATACAAAATCCGACAAAAAAATTGTATTTTTGCCTGTTCCAAATAAAACTTTGATTCGTTTGAAAAACAGAAGATAAAAAATATTCATAATTGTTCAATGATGGCCCAATGTGGGCCTGCGTATAAAACAATAATTCAAAATATTTAAAACGAATAAAATACTTCTCACGACTTTTTATGTGGTATGATTTAAATTCTGTAACGTTTTAAAATTTTTCTTTCATGAAAATCTGACGCCGACTTTATACGCTTCATCAGTTTTAATCATCGTTATGATCCGTACATAAAGCTGGGCTTCAAGGTATGCAGAGTAATGCAACTCACATTTCACAAACCATGCAAAATGAAGTCAATGCCGACCATAACTAAGGAACACTATCGTACTTAAGCGATTGTAAGCGGGTCTTAATGACGATAAAGCGTTTTAGTTAAACTTGGCCAAAGCATGAAAGTTGAATCCTCAAATCTGCACGCTAATTATACATTTGCAATTAAAAACAGTTTCTCAAAGCTTGTTATACAAGTGAAATTATAGACCCTATTCGTCTAGGAAATTCCACAACAATATTTTAAATATTTACGTCAACTGTATTTACCAACGTTTTATTATCAAAGACAATTTTTCTTTGAAAAATAAATTATTTACCAAATTTAAAATTCACGGAATATTTTTTCAATTATATGTTTGAATATATTTATTGACAGTCTCTAATTTGAAAAAAATGGATTAATATTTAACGAAACATCATTAGAATTTCATAAGCTTACACAGTAAAAAATTTGTCGTCAAATTTAACATAAAATTTTATCTAGATGATTTTTTTACACAAAATTTATGTTAATTCTACACATACTGTTTGTATCGATCAATCTGTGCATGTTATTTCAGAGCAAAGTTACACACTTTTGTGTTACTTTTAACACAGAACCATGTTCATTTTATAAATACAAATCGTTTGTGTAGAATTAACATAAATTTTGTGTAAAAAAATCATCTACATAAAAATTTATGTTAAATTTTACGACAAATTTTTTACAGTGTACATTAAATACTTAAGATTTTAGGGGAGGGGTTATCCGGAAAATCTTACAAGTCCTTATACAGGGGAGGAGGGTCCAAAGAATTTCTTACGAAAGTTTCCTTTTTCTAATTATTTTTTTTTATATTATAATTAACACCTGTTTTGGCTAATAAAGTTGCTTTCAATACTATGATACACATTACATCTTTTATTTGTTTAATTTATTTTTTATTAAATATTATTTCCTACTGCATATAAATCCAATACATACAAGGAGTCAAGGAGTTAAACCATTCTTGAAATCTGGTGTCAACCTTTCATGAAATTTCGTGAAATCCTTGAGAATCCTTGCAATCTTTTGAAATGTCGGGAAGTCTTTTGAAAATACTGTAAATCCAGTCAAAATTTTTAAGTCATGTTTAAATTTACTGAAATAATTTGAATTCGATAGATATCCTACATAATCACTTGAATACCCTTTCAAACGGTTAAGGTCCCTGAAAATAGCTTAAATTCTTTAAAAACTGTGCAAGCCTATGAAATCGCTTGAAATCTTCAAAATCTAATATAAATCCTTTCTACTCATTTAAAATCTGCGCAAATCCATTCAGAGCTCTAAAATCCATGTCAGAGTCTGGAAAGTCCGTGAAATATTTAGAAATTTTAAGAGTTCTTTTTAAATCTTTGAAATACCTTTGAAATTCACTGAAATCATTCAAATCTGAGGGAATCTTCCCGAATCTCTTCATAACCTCTTACAAAATTTAAAACCATTTTAATTGTTCGAAAACTCTTAAAATCGTTTATGATATTGAAAAATCCTTTAAAATTACGTTCAATCTTTTGAAATATTAGGAACCCCTCTAAAATCCATGTATATACGTTGGAATCTTTTCAAATGTCTTAAACTATTTTGAAATCCCGTGAAATGTTTAAAACTCCTTTATACCTCTTTAAAATCTGTAGAATCCCTTTACACTTCTTAAATCCTTTGAAAACCCCTGAAATCTTTTGAAATCTCCTTAAATTTTCAAAATCTCACGAACATTTTATCCTTAATATTGCTCAAAATTCGTGAAAATACTTCGGTGCCAAATGAAACACTTGGAAATTTTGTGACTTTTTTTTAAATCTCCACAAATCCTTTATTATATATAATTTGAGCGGGAATCATTCGAAACTCTGTTAAATCTATAAAAAATTGTAAAAACTCTTTCAAATTCTGCGAAATGATTGAAACCCTTTTACATTTATTAACAGCCTTAGATATATCCTGAAATCGTCAAAATCTCTTTTAAATCTCTTAAAAATAAATTAAAGTCCTTTGAAATCCCCTGACATCTTTGAAATTCAGTAAAATTATTGAAACTCTTTTATATATCTTAACATCTTTTGAAATTATAAATATATATGGGGCAAAATACGTCAAGTGTTCCCACCTCGAAAAATTTATGTCTCAGATTTTGATGAAACTTGGTGAAGTTGTTGGGGTATTGTTGTACATTAAATGTGCGAAAGGGGGGGCCTTAATATGCACAGGTTGCAGTGATCCAGGGGCTCAAAGTTTAGCTTTTT
>JAAAKG020009107.1:0-21152 GCA_010014905.2 Druon quercuslanigerum
TCTCTCTCTCTCTCTCTCTCTCTCTCGCTCTCTCTCTCTCTTGCTTGCACCTGCACTCTCGCTATCGACCGCTCACTTGATTTAAGGAACTAGATAGATATAAGACTTTATGTAAATAGTAGTAAATATTTGTAAATAGTAAGTTTCAAATTTTCTTTTTGTTGTTTAATATGTAAGCGGAAATATGGTAAGGAATGGAAGTTATGTAAACCCTTAGGGGACACATTATGAATAAAGAAAAAGTAGACTTTTCAACCAAAAATAATACAAATTTTAAATAAAACTATATAAAATAAATTTAGAAAATAAATATAAAAATAAATGAAATATTTAAATGACGTGAAAGAGTGTGCCTGCTTGGAAAAAAAACAGAATTTTTGATAAAAAAGTCGAAGTTTTAAGAAAGCAGTTGAATTTTTATCCCAAATATATGACTTGAACAAAATAGTTGATTTTTCAATAAAATAATTAAATTTTTGATCAAATAATAAAATTATTGAACAAAAAAGCTTTTTTCTGAGCAATAAATAAAATAGTAGATTTTTCAACCCCTGCTGCCTTCTGATATTGATTAGCATTCTCCTATCATTATTTAATACAGATTTCATACACATAGAATGATTCAATTTTTTTATCTTTAGATGAGATCTACATCGAGATAGATGAAAGTGGCAAAAGTGATGTTTTCCTTAAAAAAAAGGACTATAGTGACTTTTCCTTTGAAAAGTGACTAAGAAGGGACTTGAAATAAAAAAAGGGACTAAGAAGGGACTTGAAATAAAAAAAGTGACTAAGAAGGGACTTGAAATAAAAAAAGTGACTTAAGTAGCTGTGTAGCGGTATTGAATAAATCCTTAAAAATATATTTTACCTCTTTCTAAAGGTCTGAAAAGAATGTTGTGCATTTTGTGGATACTCGAAGGGTTTGGTTATTTGCAAAAAGTAACGTTTTCGATAGTAATTCGGTGAGGCTTTAGTACGTAGACTGTACGGTAGCATAAAGTGGGTTTTATCGCCGCAAGACGCCGGAATCGAATAGCTCTCTGTCGATTAACTTAATTAGACAATCATCTAATGAATTTCTCCACGAGTGTCCATTAAGGCGCGCCAATTGCGCACCATTTCGGTGCAGCGACGTTGGAGCCGATTAGGTACTTAAACGACTCACTATTTTTGAAATGCTCAAGTCACTTTGATGGTTTCCAATTTGGAAAAAAAACTTAAAGAAAAGCGGGAAATTACTTCAAACACTCTTTTTGCACAAAATAATACTCAACTTAATTACTTTTTTGAATCAATGGTACATAACATATTTTGTAATTATTTAAATAATTTTCTTTTGATTGAAGAATTTTCCTCCTTAAAATCGTTGAAAGTTACTATTTTCTAGAATTAATGACACAATTAACGAATGTTGAGAATAATATACTATTTAAGGAGATTTGGTCATTATTTAAACAATTTTCTTTTACTTGAACAATTGTTTTCCTGTAAAGGGTGCAAAGTTATTTTCTATAATTGTTGATAAATTTAACAGATTTTAAAAGTAATTTTTTTCTTAAGTATTTTCAGCAATGTCTGAAACTGTTTTGAATTACCTAAATGATTTAAATTAAGTTAAAAAAATTTTTAAACACTTTTTTCTCTGTAAATTGTAAAAAGTTATTCTTTTCTGAAATTAGTTACATAATTAATGAGTTTTAAGACTGATGCTTCTTTGTTTAAGATATTCAGCAATTATTAAAACAATTAATAATCATTCACTTACGCTTTTCACAGAGCCAGTGATGAAAAGTCTTATTTTTTAAATCTCTTATACTATGTTCCTTATTATTCAGTATGTCTTTATCTTAGAATGTACACGATATATACTGTTTGAACAACAATAATTTGTTTAAAAAATCAATTAAATTGATTTAAGTAAAGTACAGTCCTTTTTTAATGATTCCCGTACATTAATGGAATCTGTAAAATGGAAATAATTTTCATGTCAATCATTCCCATAAAATATGAATGAACCAGAACAGAGAAGTGTAATGTTTTGAAAAAAAGAAGCATGCTTTTCTTGGATCAATTTAATTTAATTTTTTTTAAATGTAAATTATACGTTAAAGGATAAGGAAATACGGAATGTCATTAATTTCAGTAATGAACAACTTAATTTCAGAAAATGATAACTTTTCACGTTTTATAAGAAAAAAAAATTGTTTAAACAAATGAAAATTGTTTAAATACTTACCAGATATCTGAAAAAATATAATACTTTTAACATTTGATAATTGTGTCATTAATTCTAGAAAATTATAACTTTTTGCGATTTAAAGGAGAAAAAATTGTTTAAACGAATAAAAATTGTTTTAATATTAACCAAATATATTAAACAAGAAGTACCTCTCTTAAAATTTGTCAACTTTATATGATTTAACTAAAAGATGATCACTTTTCACGACTTACAGGGGGAAAAATTAATAAAACCAATAATTGTTATCAATAATAATTGTTAAAAAATTTCGTCTTCAGAGTGAATTTCATTGAAAATTGCCATTTTGCATTTTTCGGGACATTTTGCGCGCACAATAAAGGATTCAAAGGGCTCAAAATAGAAAGTTATTAATTGGAAATTATTCATTGTAGATTCCTTAAAAGGTGACTATACTTTAATTCACAAAAAGCTTATATAACAAGTAGTTTTTTCCGTTTTTTGGAAAACGAAAAAATTGGGACAAATCTATCACCAAAAAACGAAAGTCGAATTTTTGGACTACCCTAATACGCAATTTTAAAATATTTTGTTATTGAATCCTAAAAAAAAAAATTTTTCTTCAAAAGCGTAAATTTTTTAATTTTATATAGTTTTATTATTTGCTGAATTGTCAAACTCGTGATTTCGGTTGAAGTTTTAAATATTTTAAACATTATTTTTGTTATTTATTATCATAAAATTAAAAGTCCAAAATTAAATTTTGAAAAAAATTACGCAAGGTATGGAAATATTAGTAAACAAACGTTGTACACCCCCAGAAATGTCTGTAAATTGGCTATCAATAATTTTTTAAAGAAAGGCGTAGGTGTTGTTTTAATTTAAAAAAATAATATTAAAACATTAAATGTTTGGAAAAGCGACGCAAGCTACGAAAAAAGATGAATAGACAAAAACTGTGCACCAAAAAAAGATCTAGAAATTTTTTTAAATTTATTTTTTGAAGGAAATATGTAGTTTTTGTATGCGTTGTAAAAAAGAATTCTTATTTGTTAATATTCATATTTTTTAGAGGTATATAGTTTTTTTTATTAGCATGCTCATGACTTCGTTAAAGGTTCGTAGATTTTCAAAAACAATTTCCTAAAGTTTTTATTTTTTTAGCTTTTAGCTTTTCGGGAAGATATTAGAAATTTTTTCAAATTAGAGTTCTCAGATTTTTCTTTCACATTTTTAGAAATCTTTTGTAATGTCTTAACGTCTCTTCAACTTTTTGCCATAAATCAATTTTTTAACTAAATAGAATATAAAAATTTCCAGGGATCGTCATAAAAAATGTTTATTCTCTTGAAACGTTTCACATTTCTTAAAAAATTTCTGAATTAATTTGATAAACCTTTAGAAATCTACATTTTAATTTAAATTTGTTGAAATCTTATACATTTTTCATTTTATTTTTTCATTTTTAATGTTAACCATTTTAATTACTTAATTTTAAACATTTTTCTGTATAGAATAATCCTATGTTAAAGGTTTTCAAAGAAAAATATGTCCATTTTGAACAATGAAAATAACAGTGAATTTATTTTTGTATCTTAGAAAGAATTATACAATCAAACAATCCATCAATTATAACAAAAATATTGAATTTGCGAATCACTTTGAAACATTCAATATAGTTTTTATTGGAAATGGTTAAATTCTAGTCATTTTCGAATTGAAAATAATTTAAATGTTAAAGTTTGCAATTTTTAATTAGTTCATATTAAACGCTTTTAAAAAGAAATTGTACACTTTGAATTCCTTACAATTGCAAATGATCCAGTTATTAAAAATCTAATTTGAAATTATTTAATATTTAACATTTTAAAATTGTCTTTTATTCGAAATTTTAATCTAAACTTATTCAATTTCGAGATTCCTTAATTTAATAAAAAATTGTTATTTTGTAAGATTGAAATTAGAAATGATACAATTTCCACTCTTCTCTAATAAAGATGTCTAATTTTCAAATTATTAGGTTTTAAATTCTTTTATTCAAAATAGACAAAAGTTCGATTTCTTTTCATTCCATTGCAAGTATTGTCCTTTTTTAAAATCTTACCTAATTAAAAATTATTTGGATTAGAAGGGTTTTTAAATAAAAATCGTTTCATATTTTTTTAAATCTAAAACGCTTTCATTTCGAAATCATTAATTATTATTTTGAAAATTTGTATGGCTCCTAATGTTTAAAAATTTGTTTTCATATTCAATTTTTCAACTGTTTCTATTTTTAAGAATAACTTTTAACAAAATAAATCATGAGTAAATAAAATTTTATTACATGAAAAGTGCAGATTTTATTCAACTAGTTTTTAACAAAAACATAGCTAAGGAAATACAAGATAAATTTTACATAAAAGCTCATATGAAAATAAATAATATGCCTCAAATACATATAGAAATAAAATCGCTAAAGAGATATATTGTGGACAAGATGACATGAAACCGGTTGTAAAATTTGTATGTCCGCGCCTTTTTTATCTTTTTTTTCTCGAAAATATCGTGAATTCTAGTTGGTAAATCCAACGTATACTTTCGGCAAGATTTAGGGAAAACATAAAGATTTATAATAAATCCAGGCCTTACAGTCATATGAAATAAAAAATAGAAGAAACCATAAAGAAAAACTGAAAAAATAAAAAAAGATCATCAGAAGTAAAGAATTCTTTTCAAATGCTAAAAAATGATTTTAGAAGAACATACTTTTAGATATTAAATTGAAATTAATAAAATTTTAAGACAAAAATTTAAAGAGACCCTAACTTACAGTCCAAAATGCTCTTAAAATAGGGGAATAATAAAATAATATATTTTTTACAGTAAAATATTTATACGTACGAAATAATAACTAAAATAGTTTATTTTCAATCAAGAAAAATTATTTTTAATCAATCGACTTTCAAACGAAAAATATATATTTTGAACAAAAAAGTTATTTTTAACCAATTAGATAATTTAAAAAAAAAGTTGAATCCTTCATCAAACTAGATAAATTTTAACCAAACAGTTTTATTTTCAACCTAAACAGAAGAATATTTTCATAAAAAAGAAGAATTTTTTACAAAACAGTTAAACTTTCTACCAAAAGTTAGGCTTAAAAGATAGTAATGGGTCCTAAAGAAACTTTAAACCCAATAGTTTAATTTTCAACAGCAACAAATAAATGTTAACCAAGCAGTTGCATTTACGACCAAATAGTTAAACTTTCAAACAAAAGAGACGTATTTTCATCAAAAAGTTTTAATATATTTAACCAAATAGTTTCGTTTTCAAAATACATAATAGATGAATCTTCAACTAAATTATCAAGCTTTCAAACAAGAGAAATGAATTCTAAAACAAGAAAAATGAATTTTCTGCTGAAAGATAATTTTTCAAGCCAAAAGGATAAACTCTCGATCAAAAAAGATTACTGTTAAAGAAAATAGTGCCATTAAGAAAAAAAGTTTTTCTAAGACAGAGCAGAATTTTTACCCCAAAAAAATCAGTTCTTAAACAAAAATATAATAGTAGACTTTACAATTAAAAAGAATTAACTCTCAACCATAAAAGATGAATTTTCAAACAAAAAAGATTACTCTTCTACGAAAAGATGAATTTTCAATTGAAATGGACGAATTTATTATCCAAAAATAGAAATGTTAAACAAAACTTTTAAATTTTGAACCTGGCTTTTTATTGTAAAAAATAATGTATATCAATTCTGAAGTTAAGATATCTATTTTGAGAAGTTGTCAAAAATGCTGTCCTTATTATTCTTTTATGTTACTTTGGATAATAGATAATATGAATTACAATTTTTTTTAAATATTATGGACATACTTAAATTCAAACATTTCACGAGAAAAATAATAATCGCGCACATAGAGCGCGTGTCTCCTTTATAATGAGATTTTAAATCTAAGTTTGAATTTAGGAAAAAAACAAAAAGTTAATGTGTAGATATTCAATGACTGAATAAAGACAAAAAACGTTTGAGAAAAGTGGATTTTTTTTCGATGGGCATGTTTTCTTAGATTTATATGGTGATTTGAACGCAAATTTTCAACTAAATTATTTTTGAACCGAATTGTATTTTTAATTTCTATTTCTCAAAAAATCATCTGCATTAGACTCCCTTATCCTAAACAGAATCTAAACAAGTTTTGACTAGTTGATTCTGAGCCAATCTATTTCGATTACTAGATTTTCCAAATAGGAAAAGAAACAATCAAAAATTGTATACAATTCTAAAAGAAAACCTTACGATCATAATGAATCGTGAGTTTAATTTTTCTATTACAATTTTTTAAAGATTGAAATTTAATCCACTTTTTTAGATGAATAATTTTATGCAAAGAAATCAGAGCTCTTTTGCGGCTTATCAGAAACAAATACATAAGAAAAGAAAAAATAGAAAGAAGAACGAAAAAGTCTTCTTTATACAACGATTTTTGATAAGTAACTGGTTGAAATTTTAATAGAATTATTTACATATTTTAAAATTATGTGTCAATTTATTAGCAGCCTTTTTTTTGAGATGTGCTAGGATGACACTTTAAAAAATAACATTTTGGTGAACTTATTTTTGTTTAAGTATCAGGTCCTGAGTCAAAAGAATGATTAGGAACCTGAAAAACTACAAAAAATTATTATAAAATTTTAAATTGATAAAATATTGCAATATTGCAAAGGAACTGAATGGAATGTAGAATAATTATCCACATATTTTATATATGGCATCATCCTCGCAATAACTTTTTTGTACAGGTAAAGAGGGTGTCATTTTTTATAATCCAGTTCTTGTAAAACCATATGATAAACCTATTTTGGACATTTTGGTTGACATTTTAACTGAATATTGTATGATATTGAAAATTATGTAACATCCCATAGGCAAACTTATTTTTCCGTCAAGTGTCATGACGAAATTTAAAAAAATAAGATATTGAAAAACTTATGCTTGTTAAGTACTTGGTCCTAAAATAAAAGAAATAAAAGAATCTTTTACAATTTTTGATTCTCAATATTAATTTGAATACATCTTTTTTTGTTGAAAATAATGAATTTAAAAGAAGTGGGCTGAAATAGGGAAATCTAACAGCTATGTTAAGCTGCCACAACAATATTGAGATATCGAGTTGAAACCTACTTCATAATTTAGGGGTCATTTAGGGCTAATTTGGGCTCACAGTCCCGAATTTAGGGCTACATTATTTTTTGTAAAAAATAGTGTTTGCGCTAGCTTAACGTTAAGCTGGCCGAACATTGCTGTAAAACGTACCAAAAAGGATTTTAGAGAAAACTCACCTTACAGAATAATTTAGGGCTCATTTAGGGCTCTAAGAATATAATAATCAAAATTTAAAAAAAAATTTTTAACAATTTTTGTACAAACAATCGTACTAAAAATGAATTAAATCAATTTCTTTTCTTACCCTATGTTAAGACTCATTTAGGGCACCCTGAATATTATATATAAACTTTTTAAAAAAATTTTATGCAATTATTGTTCAAACAAATTTGCCAAAAAAATTTTTTTTCCATTTCGCTTCTATAATTTCAGGCTCATTTATGGCTCCTGAAATATCGTCTACCGAAAGTCGTGCGATTTTTCCTTTGCCCCCCCCCCCTTTTTTATGTTATGTATGGTATTCTGCCACCTTAACGTTGTAAAAAATACGTGAAGAAAATGTTAAAATCCATTCTTTCCTCTCGCATAATTTAGGGCTCCTTGAGGACTAATTTGTGCCCGTAGCGTCGAATTTAGGGCTCTATTATTTTTTGTAAAAAATAGTGTTGGCGCTGTTAATAATTGCCAACTATCCTTAATGAAAATATTACTCTAAACATTCGCTAAATCTGTCATTAATTCCAGAATATATTAACTTTACACGATTTTGTGTAAAAGTTATACAAATATAAATTGTTTAAGCAATTGGAAAATATGGTAAATGAAAAATGTTTTTTTATTTATTATTACCTATATCACTTATTCCAACAAATAGTAAATTTTCACGATTTACTGTCAACAAATATTGATTAAAAAAATAACAATTGTTTAAAAGATGAAAAATCAATTAAAAATACTGGGAAAATTTTCCCTTACAGATAGAAATAATTTATTTTGAAAAAAAAATCAAAAATACCGTCTTCAGCATGAATTTCACAAAAAAATTCTATTTTCCTATAACATTATAAAATTGTATATTCCTAGAACCATTCAATGAGCCTGGAAGTATGGAAGGAAAATGAAAAAAATATTTTTTTTAGCGAATTTGTTTAAACAATAATTGTATTCGTGGAGCCCTAAATGACATAGGGTAAGAAAATAAATTTGTTCAGTTCATTTTTAGTACGATTGTTTAAACAAAAATTATTTATATATATTTTTTTCCAATTTTGATAATCATGTTCCCAGACCCCTAAACAAACCCTAATTTATTCTTTAAGGTGAATTTTGTCTAAAATCATTTTTAGTGCGTTTAACAGCAATGTTCGGCCAGCTTAACGTTAAGCTAGCGCAAGCACTATTTTTTACAAAAAATAATGGAGCCCTAAATTCAGGACTGCGAGCCCAAATTAGTCGTCAAGGAGCCCTAAATTATGAAGTAGGTTTCATCTCGATACCGCAATAGTGTTGTGCCAGCTCAACATACCTAAATCTAACTGACGATTGATATTAAGGATGTGCACTACGTACAATCAATCTCAAAAGTTTCCTATCTTTAAAATGATTTAGAAAATCGACAAAAAAAAGCTATTATTCATTTATTTGAATAATGATGAAGGCTTCTAAGCACACTTCAGAAAATAATAATTCAGGTTAAAATTGTTTATTTAACAGTAGTTATTTAAAGGTTTAGTTTTTTCTCTCTCCTTACGAAAAAGTTACAATTTGTATTTAACCCTAATTATCAAGGCTTCATTTGAATCTTTGAAGGATTATCTACATTTCTAATTGGGAAGATTTTTTTGTTTCAAATTAATTGAGAAATCATACATTTATTATTATTATACACGACCATAGTTTAAATTTTAATTAACACCACCCAATTCAAGTTTTAGAGAATGCTTTACAAATAGAATGATGCCTTAATCATTAGGAATATATAAGAATTCCCTGAATTCCCTAAAGAGAAAGCAAAATCTAAAACTCTAAATAACTACTGTTGAATAAACAATTTTAACCTGGATTATTTTTTTAAAGTACACACTGAGAAGCTTCCGTCAAGATTTTCTAAAATCAATAATAGATCTTTTTTTTTTATCAATCATTTTGAAGAATCGACTTTTGAGATTGATTGTACGTAGTGTACATCCTTAATGATTATGAAAAGAAATAGTATTTTTTGTACTTATAACCTAAATTTTTCTATAAAGTTCCATTCGCCGGGAGTGAAAGGAAATTTATCTTATCATTATGTTTCCTAGAGATTTTGGAGAGAGAAAATATAATGTTAAATTTGAATTACTACTTATTCATACTTGCTTCCAGGGTATTCGAACTTAATTTTAGCAAAATTTAGGCCACTGCCGAGCGTGCAGAATGACTTTCACTCAAATCGAGTCAATTCAACATTTGAGTTTACATTTTATTATTTTTCAAAAAACATTTGATTTATATTGATCAGCATAAAATTTTCATACCTAACTCATCGATTAATATCCTTGCCAAATATTGTATTTAATTCCAAATTTCAAAAAAAATAATGGACATAGCTTTTACTATATAGCTTTCCCAGTAGCCGGACTACTTTAAATTTTTAAGAGAATTTTGTTTTGAGATTTTTAAATTTTTAGCAGTGAGCAACAATATGTAAACAACTAAACTAAAAAAAATCCTTTCACTTTGCGGGTACATTTCCATCGCGCGCTATGCGCGCGCCTCACTTCTGTAGCAAGTTTGAACGCGCCTAGGGCGCGCGACTGTTTTCGCGCTTTGCGCTTGATAAAGTACTTCCGTTGCGCTCCGCGTTCGGTCTTTGTATATTCCTACAGATTTTTTTAAACTAAAGGTCAAACCATTGACAACAGTAATTTGGTGCTAGTGAATTCTCTTTTGTTAAAGCTCCTTCGGCTTTAACAAACACATTCTCATCACGTATCTCGTGCTTCTCACTCGAATTTGTATCTATTTTATATAATTTCTATAAATGTGTATTATTACAAATAATAACATGCATTCATATTAAAATAAGCGTAGTGTTATTGACTCGTTTAAAAAATCCGCATTATTCTTAAAAAATTTTGCTTTTAAAAATTTTATAGCAACTTCTGCTGGTTTTCAAAAACTAAATTTACTCACTTCCAATTTTATTTTTACGATTTAAAAGTTACACATACGGTCTACACATCAGCCTGACCTTTTTCTAACTTCTAAATTATATCCCTAGCCTGAATCCCCCACGAAAATTCGATCGATGAGGGGTTGATGGCGAGGGGGGAGGGGGGTATTGTTTGAACCGTGTCATAGCCGGTTAGTGTTTTATGCTGAGAAATTGCCAACAAATTTGTAGATCTTTTTTGAGTTCGCAATTTCGGTCTAATCATCATTTGTAAATCATTTGTAAATCATGTGTAAATAAAATTGTATTATTTGAAAAGGGCAGATTTAATTCCACCAGTTTTTTAAAAATATAGCTAAGGAAATACAAGATAAATTTTACATAAAAGATAATATAAGAATCAATAATGTGTTAAAAATAAACATAGAAATAAAATCGCTAAAGAGATATATAGTGGACAAGTTGACATAAAACCGGTTGTAAAGTATATAAGTATATGTAAAGTATATGTATTGATAAATCCAACATATATGTTGGCAATATTTAATGAAGACGTAAAAATTTATCATAATTCCGGAGCTCACACTCATATAGATTAAAAAATAGATAGAAGAAACCATAAAGAAAATCTGAGAGAATAAAAAATAGTTGAACTGCATGACGAAAAGTTTTGAGGTATATAACAGATTTTAAAGACATCAGATGAAAAGAATACTTTTTTAATGCTAAAAAGTGACTTAAAAAGAACGTGCTAATACTCCAGATTTTATTAGTTAGAGTAAATTAGTTAGAGTAAAATATAAATTTGTAACAAAAAAATTATTTTTAACAAAAAAGTAATTTTTAACCAAGTAGTTGAATTTTTAAAGAACTAGTTGAATCCTTAATTAAACTAGATCAATTTCAACCAAACAGTTTCATTTTTAACCTAAAACGTCGAACTTTTACCAAAAAAGACGAATTTTTTACAAATCAGTTCAACTTTCAACCAAAAGTTAGACTGAAGAGATGATGATGGGCTCTAAAGGAACTTCAAATCGAATAATTGAATTTTCAACAACAACAAATAAATTGTAACTGCATTGATGCATAAACAACTGAATAGTTGATATTTAAACTAAACTAAAAATATAATAGTAGAATTTATAATGAAGAAGAATGAAAAGAATTTTCAACCAAAAAAGATTACTTTTCTACAAAGAGATGAATTTTAAATCCTAATGAAAATTGTTTTTATCAAAATAGATAAATTCATAGATAAGGTTAAAAAAGCCGTTAAATTTTGCACCAAAAGATGAATTTTTAATCTAAAGGAACAAATTATCTTTTTAAATGAACGAATCTTCGAAACCAAACGGAGGTGAATTTCAACGAAGAACATATTTTCAGTCAATAAAGAAAAAAATGGTAATCATATTGTGGGATGTTTATTAAAAAAAGGCAAATTCCAAACAAAACATTTGAAATTTAAACCTCAAAAAATTAATTTAATTAAAGTTCATTTTCAAGTATATGATTGAATTTTCTGTGAAAATAATAGAACTTTTAACCCAGAAAGACGAATGTTGGAAGCAAGAGTTGAATTTGCAATACAGAAAGATGACTTTGGATTAAATATTTTTAATTTTCAACAAAATGTTTAAATTTCTAACAAGATAATTAAATTTTCAACCAAATAAGACAATTTCTGAACCAAAAATAGAATAGAAGATTTTTCAGTTAAAAATAATTAACTCTCTATCATGAAAGATGAATTTTCAACAAAAGAGATGACTTTCCAACCAAAAGAGAATTTTTTCATCAGAATGGACGGATATTTAATCCAAATGGACGAACTTTCTGACCAAAAGGATGAGTTTCCAGTCTATAGAGAAATAAAATATCAATAATATTGCGGATCTTCTAAACCAAACAAGGTAATTCAATACAAAACAATTAAATTTTAAACCCAAAAATATTAATTTTCATTCAGAGAATTAATTTGAAATAAATTCGACCAAAAGAGATGACTTTTTCACGAAATAGATTTAATTGCCGACAAAAAGTTAAATTTTTAACTAAATAGATAAATTCTCAATTAAAAATATGTATTTCCAAAAAAAAAAGTTTACTTTTCTACCAAAAGTGAATTTTCAATCCAAATGAACGAATTTTCTATCCTAGAATACGAATATTCAACAAAACATTTAAATTCGTCAACTATAAAGGATGAATTTTTAAGTAGTTAACTTTTCATAAAGCGATACGATATGCGTTGCAAAATTTAAAAAAATGGAGAAACTTTTGGTGTTAAAACAATTTTGAAGGTAAAAATTCCCGGACACTTGCCACCATACAAAGAAGAGATTCCGAGATATTCTTGATAGCAAATGAGTGCAAGGTTCGATCGCCTCAATTTAATAAAAAAAAATTTGTAATGTAGACTATTGGTTGAATATAGGGTGCTATAAGTATCAAATCTTTAAACCGGTCAATGAGGCCTGTAAATTTTATACTTGCCAACTAGATATGCAAATAAACTTTGAATAAAGGAAACAAGTTTCCAAGTTTTCTTGCTATAAAACGAGATATCGGGTCAGTCCACTATTGGTTCGTCCCATTTCTCGCAGAACCGGAAAATACAAACGCAGGATATGCGCAGGAGTATGATATGACCAGGAGTATCGACGGAAGCACCTTTTTTTTGAAAAATTAACGATCCACAGGTGAAATAACTAGCAGCATCTATGGAACTGTGCAGGCATCCTAAAAGATGACGGAAAATTATTTTGATAATTATGAGCTAACATTATTTTATTTTTCATTCTTACAAGTTTATTTTTTTTAATGTCTGGATTAAACGAAGGAAACAATGTAATTGAAGAAAAACATTGGAAGTTGTGCATAAATTATCTAAAGTTTTTTAGGTGAAAACTTAACTGTTTCTTTGAAAATTCGTCGTTTTGTCTTGAAAATTCAACATTTTTTTTTTTCTTTCCTGACTAAAAAATTTAACTGTTTTATTGAAAGTTCATTTCTTTCTATGGAAATTTCATTTTGTTTGTTTTCGATTGAAAACTAAAATTTGATGGAAATCCAACTGTTTTGTACAAAATTTGTATTTTTAAATAAAAAATTCAATAACCTGGTAGAAAATTCAAATGTTTGGTTCAAATTTCAACTAATTTGTTTTAAATTTATTTCATTGGTTGATAATTTAATATTTATTTACATAAAAAAAATAATTTTTTGCAAAACAGTAAAACTTTCTACCAAAAGTGAGGCCTAAAAGGTAATAATGGGTCCTAAAGAAACTTTAAACCCAATAGTTTAATTTTCAACAGCAACAAATAAATTTTAACCAAGCAGTTGCATTTACTACCAAACAAAAAAGACGAATTTTTATCAAAAAGTTCTAATATATTCAACCAAACAGTTTAATTTTCAAAATACATAATAGATAAATCTTCAACTAAATGCTCAAACTTTCAAACAATAAAAATGAATTCTAAAACAAGAAAAATGAATTTTCTGCTGGAAGATAATTTTTCAAAATTGTAAAAGATTGCTATTGAAAAAAAAAATGCAATTTTCAAAAAAAAAAGTTTTTTTAAGAGAGAGAGCAGAATTTTTACCCTAAAGAAATCAGTTCTATGCAAAAAATATAATAGTAGACTTTAAAATTAAAAAACATTAACTCTCAATCATAAAAGATGAATTTTCAAACAAAAAAGATTACGTTTTTACGAAAAGATGAATCTTCAAAAAACACTTAAATTTCGAACCTGACTCTTTATTGAGAAAAATATTATATATTAATTCTGAAGTTAAGATATCTATTTTGAGAAGTTATCAAAAATGCTGCCCTTATTATTCTTCCATGTTACTTTGGATAATAGATAATATAAATTACAATTTTTTTTTAATATTAAGGACGTACTTAAATTTAAGCATAATCGCGCGCAGAGCGCGCGTGTCTTCTTCATAATGAGATTTTAAATCTAAGTTCCCATTTAGGAAAAAACAAAAAGATAATGTGTAGGCATTCAATGACTGTTTTATTGACAGTTCATTTCTTTTTATGGAAATTTCATTTTTTTTTTGTTTTCGATTAAAAACTAAATTTTGTTGGAAATCCAACTGTCTTGTAGAAAATTTGTATTTTTATATAAAAAATTCAAGAACCTGGTAGAAAATTCAACTATTTTTTCAAAAGTTCAACTAATTTATTTTAAATTCATTTATTTGGTTGATAATTAAACGATTTTCTTAAAAATTCGTTTCGTTTTTAGAAAAATGTATCAGTTTTAGCAGACATTCATGTATTTTTGTTAACATTCGTCTTTTTCAGTAAAAAAATGAATCCCTTTTGCGGAAAATGTTGAAAAAATTAAAATCTTGTTGAAAATGTTATGTAATAAATTCTTTTTTTAATTTTTTTCTTTATGAAAAGTTAACTACTCCATTTTTATTTAAAGTTGACCTTTCAAGTTTAAAAATTAAACTAGTTAGATAAACAAATTTAAAAAAACAGTTTTTTATACAAAATTACTCTTCTTATTTGAAAATTTAAATGTTTTGTAGAAAATTTGTATTCTTGACTTAAAAAATCAAGAACGTGGTAAAAAATGCAACTGTTTAGTAAAAATGTTAACTAATTTGTAAAAAATTCTTTTCTTTTAACAAAAATTTAACTATTTTGTTAAAAATTCATTTCGTTTTTGGTTAAAAATTCACCATTTTTAGTAGAAAATTAATGTATTGTGGTAAGAATTCTTTTTTTTCAGTAAAAAATTAATCCCTTTGGCGGAAAATGTCAAAATGATAATCTTATTGAAAATGCATGTATTTTGTTGAAAATAATAGTTTATTGGCCAAACTCAACATGTAAAAAATTTAACAATTCGGAAATACTTAATTGGAAATACTTTGCTAAAAATTAATTTTGTCGGTTGAAATTGTAAATAGTTTGTTCAAAATTCGTTACGTCTTTGATTAAAAATGTATGATCCTTAGTAGAAAATGTATGTATTTTGTTAAAGATTCGACTTTTTTGGTAGAAAATTATTCCTTTGTTTGAAAATGTATGTATTTTGTTAAAAATTCATATTTTTCGTCTAAAAATTCAACTGTTATGTAATAAATTCTTTTTTTAATTTTGTTTTTTGTGAAAAGTTAACGATTCCATTTTCGATTTATTGTTGACCTTTTAAGTTAAAAATTGAACTAGTTAGATAAACAAATTAAAAAAAAACAGTTTTTTATACAAAATCGCTTTTCTTTTTTGAAAATTTAAATGTTTTGTAGAAAATTTGTATTCTTGACTCAAAAAATTAAGAATGTGGTAAAAATTGCAACTGTTTAGTAAAAATATTAACTAATTTGTAAAAAATTCTTTTTCTTTAACAAAAATTTATCATTTTTAGTAGAAAATTAAGGTATTTTGGTAAGAATTCTTTTTTTTCAGTAGAAAATTAATTCCTTTGGCGGAAAATGTCCAAATAATAATCTAATTGAAAATGCATGTATTTTGTTGAAAATAATTGTTTATTGGTCAAACTCAACATGTAAAAAATTTAACAATTTGGAACTACTTAATTGGAAATACTTTGCTAAAAATTAATTTTGTCGGTTGAAATTGTAACTAGTTTGTTCAAAATTCGTTACGTCTTTGATTAAAAATGTATGATCTTTAGTAGAAAATGTATGTATTTTGTTAAAGATTCGACTTTTTGGGTAAAAAATTATTCTTTTGTTTTAAAATTTAATTATCTTATGGAAAGATTATATTTCTGCTTAAAAATTCAATTGCTGTGTAAAAAATTCGTTTTTTAATTCCAAATATTTTTTTCAGTGAAAATATTACTATTGCATTTCTGATTTAAAGTAGATCTTCTAATGTATAAAAATGTAAGAAATTGTTAAAAAATGTATGTAATTTGTCCAAAAAAACGCATTTTTTAGTGAAAACATTAATCCCTTGGGTTTTAAATTCAAATATATTGTACAAAGCCCCTGTTTTTAGTCTTTTTTGGTAAAAAATTAAATTCTTTTAAAAAATTCGTAATTTTAATTTGCAAATTCATCTCGTTTGGTAGAGATTTAATATTTTTTCGTTAAAAATGAAACTGTTTGGTTAAAAAATGATCTGTTTTGACTGAGGATTCAACTATGTTGTTTAAAATTCATCCATATTCGTTAAATTCGACTATTTTTTATTTCACACGTGACTTTTCTTGGTCAAAGGATTAAATTTTACATATATTTTTAAGAATTCATCTTGGTTTGTTGAAAATTCACCTTTTTTGTCAATTCATGAAAAACATTAAAGTTTTGCTAAGATTGACTGGTGCAGTACTGATTATTCGTGACAGTTATTTGAAGTATGAATGTTGCAGAATATAATATAGATATTAAGATTATTTTTTGCCATAACTATTTACCAAGATGACCACATTTCTATTATACATATGAAAGACATCATATATGAGTTGCATTTTAATATAAAAATCTTTTCTCCTCTCACCACTCTAATGTTTAATTACATTTTTTTGGTATATATCATCACTTAAAAATGAATTTCTTTTTACAAAAAAAAAAAAATTCTTATTCAAAAATAGGAAATATCTCGTCGTCCCAAAATTCGGCCAAATAATGTTTATAAGCTTGGCTCGTAATCTCCACATTTCGGGACTTGCGTCCATTCTCTTTTCCAGCTCCTTATTTACCGGGTACATTAGGCGCAACCTAGTAAATATTAAATTAAAAACAGAGATTTTTCTTTCAGTTAGTAGTATCCTAATCGATTAAAATTCAATTCAATGATTTTTCAAGCCAATAAACGAAACCAAACCCTGATAAGAGATAAGCTAATTTTAAATTAAATTAAACTTGGCTCAGTAAGGATATCTCGCTCCTCCGATATCCTTACCTGCCCCAAGAGAGCAAGCTCTAACCATCCTCCTAACCCATCTGGATTCAATCTGAAAGTCAATAAACGATGCATCCTATGCCTAGAGTCACATCCCGAGATTCAATCCCCGTCCGCCTTTTCTTCGATCCATAGTGACGCAAATGTTGCATCACTCCTCTGTGCAGCGAATTTTCGGTGAAATTAGCAGCGCAACAGGTAGCCCTTCATCTGTCTCTGCAATCTGAGATTTTTCTGGTTCAGCCATATTTCGCACGAAGCGGTCAATACAGGGGTATCTAGGGATCGCTGAGGAAACGTATTCGTGCGGCAATTAATTTGTTTCTCGTCCCAAGTGCTCACCAGCGCAAGGAAATCGTGGCTGCAAACCATCGTGGACGACGCAGTGGGGCAACAACCGTCTGGTGACGCAAGTTTCTCCCCATCTTGAGTTCACACTGAAGCACTTTTGCTATCACAAACGGTTATATTCTCTCCCCACTCTCTAGATGCAGCGAATAAACACAGTGCACAAGATGGCCGTTGAACGTCACGAAATGGCGCCTGCGCAACATCTGGTGCCCTCCTTCTGTGACCCTATTCCTTATTCCGTTTCCTATAATCCTACAGCCAACCCAGTACGACTACACACTGTTTGCCATGGTGCGTTATGGGGCTGTGTATCAGAGCTATACTACAGACTCGTTCGCATGCATACGTTCTAACTATTGTTCGAATCTAGAACGTAACTCGGAGATCGGAAACTTAAAGCCTTGATTGGAAGTACGCTTGACCGTAACCACAGGCAAAGAAGATGATGGAAAGTTATTGAAAATAAAGCGGTAATAACAGGTTTTAACGAGAAAATAAAATAAAAATGGGTTAAAGGTTTCAAGAATAGAAGTGCAATTTCCACAGCACTCTAGGAAGGCTAAGAGATTCTGCTAAATATTTGAAGTATTATAACTTATTGCAGAAGCTTCAATAGAATATTGCAGAAAGTTCAAAATAATAATTCTTGTTCATGAAATTTGTAATACATATTTTTGTGAGATATATACTTGGTCCCTATATTAATCGACTTTACCCTGAATTAAATTTAAATGTAATTTTGTAATAATAATTTTTGTTTTTTAATATAGTTATGTGTATACGATCGCATCAAAAATATAACAAAAAATCTCTTTAATTTCTTATGCAATAAATGAACTTATAAACTAACTTTATTTACTATTATTTACAATACTTACATTTTGCTTTAGCCATTTACGTGTATTTTTAGGCTATTTAAAGTAGAAAGCTGCGTGTTGTAGACGTCCGTGGTGAGTTTAAAAATTTCCTGTTTAATCCTAGTGATTCCAAGTTCCGTGTGCATAGTGCCGGTTCGCGTACCTCTTCCTCCATTTATTACCATACGGAGGCAATTATTTTGTACTCTTTGGAGTTTCCGTATATTCCATTTACAAGTACTTCTTTATACGGAGGCAGCATATAACATTATACGTCTAATAATAATCGTATGGGTTTATTTGACACATCCGGACAATGTCTTTTCTTCAATGAAATTTTCTTCTGAAAAAAGATCCTTCTTTCGCTTCTACCCGCAATCGGAAGTTCTGTGGTCCGCTTCCGAGCAGAGCGAAAGGAGATCTTTTAAAAAAAATTTAAGGTAACAAATTTTAAAATCCATCTATTATACACCATCTACTCTGTAAAGGCATTAAGAAATTCTGTTATTCTCTAATGATAATACAGGTTCCTTTGGAAATTTAATTTGTAATACCTGGCATAATAATTTGAGTATTTTTGAAACAGGATTCTTTTCTCGATCTCTCTAGTAGCTTAATGAGAAAGCATCCGACCGGCAATCTAAAAATCTATGATTCGTTTGTCAGCGGAGCGAAAGGAAAAGGTCTTTTTTCAGAAAAAGAAAATTCTCTGATCATAATACAGATTCTTTGACAATTCCTTTGTTGAAAATTTTATCGATTGGAAACTACTTTTTACCAACATTATTCGAAAATATCACGAATTCAGTCTCATCAGTGTTGACTTTTAGTTTCTACCTATGCACCTTTCGCTTTTTACTTTCGGAAACTGACTCTTCTGATTCTGTTCTGCATATTGATACTATGATGCTAGTACGACCTGTAGTTGTGCTCCTTAATTTTTATTGATCTGCAACAATTTGATAATCAAAGTTTTTATTTGTCAACATACACTTCGTAAAAAACATAGTAATTTAAACATTATTTTCAGCGCATCGCGTCAAAGTAAGTTAATATATAAGGTTTAAAAAACGTAAAGAGCGTCTGAACTTGGATTTAAAAAATTCTCAATCGATACCGAAGTTTTGAGTTTAATCATTTTTAGAAATATTAAATAAATAAATAAAATGTTAAATATTCTTAAATATTTTTAAATTTTTTAGAAATTTTAGTTTTTTGACCTTTTTTTACATTTTTATTTCATATTCCATGATATTTTTGTGCTAGATTTAAAAATGACCTGCATTCATGCTGCGCTCTGCAAATGGGCTTATATCATTTACAAAACGGAGTCTTCAAGAAAGTTATTGATTTATATTCTAACATAAGGGAAAAGTAGCATTTGATTTCCAACTAAGTGAGCAGATAACTTTTTAAAAATGCATTTATATAACTTTGAACTATATTATTTGGATTAGCCATTATAGTATTAAATGACTCAAATAAACAACAAACAAAAAAATTAGGGTGTGAAGAAAAGTTTTTAAAAATAAAAAGGTCCATCATGTTTTCGGTAGTGATTAAATTTTCCCATGAATAATATAGCAATCTTATTTGTTGATTTATGGTTGAAATTACAATATTCTAAGTTCGATAAATCAATTAATTAAAAGTCATATTCGGAAACTCTATATAACTGTAAAGTAGTCTTTTATATGCATAAGATATAATAGAGAATAATTATTAAGAAATTATTTCAAACAATTATAATCATTTTAAGCATAACAGGGTGATTTAAATTTAAAAATGTAAAAATAAACAAAATTCAGGAATAGTTTCGAGTAATTTTTTTCTTTTTTTCAAGGTTAACCCAGGCTTTTGAAAGTAACGTGGGTGTTTAAACGGAAACCTCGGATTTTGAAAAAATTGAAAAGGCGGTATTTTTCGAAATTTTGTTAACATAAATAATTTTTAATATATAAATGATGAACCTTAAAGTATTGTTTATAATTTTGAAATTTTGAAACCCTTGTTAACGTTGAAAAATACGGATTTTATTACCAAATTACCAAAAATCGAAACTAACAAATTTTGGGTCACTCTAATGCATAATAATAGGTTATTTTTGACAAATAACTTTATGATGCGTCCAATTAGTTGTAATTACACACTTTATATCGTTTTATATTGGAATCTTGAATATTTTTATTGAAACTCAAAATTTTCTAATAGAAAAAAATACATACAAAAATTTGGACATCTGTTAATACACAAGAGAATAAAACTTATATTTCCAAATTTTTTGTTGTATATTATTTAAAAAGGGTTTACACACTTTTTAAAAATAGAATAGAGAGATAAATGTTGTAACTAAGACCACAGAAACAAAAATAAATTCTGATTGCCTCTAATTCCATAAATATTCCATATATCCGAAGAGGTGATTGCTAGAGAGATTGATCAGCGACCTGGGTCGGAGCAGTGTTGCTGAGTGAACGTGTTATTTAAATAAATAACGCGAGAATTCCAGATCAATCTAAAAA
>JAAAKG020009118.1:0-21151 GCA_010014905.2 Druon quercuslanigerum
TTCAAATTAAATAGTTTAAAAATTGAATAGTTTAGACTGAAACAATATTTTAAATTTAACAAAGTCCTTAATTACAAATATACGATTTTGAAGTTATTTTTAAGTTGAAAATAATTTATGAAGTTTTAAGCGCACGTTGACATTTTTTTAATAACTAAGACTTTCGAATTGGAACAGATATAATTTGGAAATTCTCAAATTCTGGACGGATTTAGGATCGTTTGGTAAAATTAATTATGGTCCATTTTGTAGTGCATTACGTACACATAAATTAAAAAAATGGTTTATTTATTTATATTTACAGTTGATAAAATGAAACTGTTTTTCATTTAAAATATTTAACTTAAAACGCTTTTAATTTGTAATTATTTAAGTCTTCAAGAATACACGTCAAATTCTTTAAATTATTGTAAAAATAGACGCTTAAAAATAAAAAATTAAAAAAAAAGATTTTCTAATCACGCATTGTAAACTGAATGATATCATAATTGAAAAAGATACTAATTCAACTAATTATTTAAAAAATGTTAAAATCGAACTTCGCCCAATATTTCTTCTGAAAATTTGTAAGATTCCCTGTCAAGAAATAAACTCACTGTCATTTCCAGAAAATTCACGATAAACAGGGCATCCTGTAAATAGCTGTTCATTTAACAGAAGACATCGATTGATATTTGGAAGGGCTCTCTGATTTCTTAAAAGGATAATTTTTAGTAAGACACAAACGTAAACTTGTAAAATATTAATAGTCTCATTTTTTTATTTTACTAGAGAACAAAATGAGGAAACAAAGTACGTAATAATGAAATAAGCATAAATAAGTATACCCATAGTACTTTGCAGCGGTATTTTTGTTTAACACAGCATAAAATGTTCTAAACTGTTATAAATGATTCTAAATGATTAAAAACGGAATTTCAAAAAATCAGTTTTTATTCAATTGTCATTCTCATTTCTTTAAACTGGCCAGTGCTCTTATATAAATTCAAACTGACTGATAAAGAAAAATTTCTATGCGTTTAATTTTTAATTAGATTACCCTAGACATTTTATTCATCTTTTTTTGTTTTCCCTCGGAAAAAGATTCTGTATTATGTAAATGAGAACTTTTCTATTTTAAATATCGATACTCTAAATAGTTATAAAATATTATCAAATTTTAAAAGTTATACAAAAATACACAGTGTTTGAAACCTTTTTATGAAGATTCGCGTGCCATATATAACTAATATATGTCACGCGTCATAAATAATATGTCATGTCATGTCATAAATAATATATAATATAATTGATGTAAAACTTTAAAAATCAAAACTGAAAAACTGGAATTAAAATTAATTAAAAATGATTGCGCCTACAAAGCAGAAAACGATATAGAATTTGTCGAGTAGAGATATTAAACTCCTAAGATGATCTATTTTATAAGGCAAAAAAATATTTTTAAATCTGTACACGCACAGTAGCCACACTAGACCTTTTGATAAAAAAAAATTATCAAAGAAAGATTGAAGTCTGATATGATTTTCTTATTGCCTTTATATATTTTATATTTCTAAACGATGTAATTTGATTTCAGCGTAATCCAAAAATGGAATTAAGCAAGACGGACTTGCTGAAGTTGTTAGGATACTTGGAGGGCGAACTTCAAGCAAGAGACATTGTCATAGCAGCTTTAAAAGTAATTACAAGATAATATACTAATATTAACATACTTTATTATTAAAAACTGGGGAATAAATCCTTTTTTATTTTTTCTAGTCGGAGAAAATGAAGCACTTGCTGAGTTCTCGATATCGCAGTGGCACGTCCGATCCTCACTCAGCACTTGCAAGAGATGTAGCCATAGTCGGAGGAACAATCGGACTACAAGGATGTCAGGGTGATCAGCAAGCTGCAAGCTTGGAAGCTCTTATCACACAACAAAGGCGCATGCAGTGTCGTATGGCCAAAGTTCTTAAAGAAGCTGAAATACGGCATCGAGCAGTAAGTTTCTTTTCTAAGTTCCAATTTTTGCTCTAAATTAAGAAGAAACATGCAAAAAATATACTCCCAAGCTTTTTTAATGCCCTTGAAATATTACAAATTTGAAATAATTTCACTTAATTTTGCAAAATCTAAGAATATTTTAAAACCTAGTGTAGAAAATATAATTTTTTCAATAAACATTGTATCTTATGGACCTAATTTAGCGAAATCTTATAAATTGGAGATTTCAATTCCAAAGTGCAAGATATTTAATCAGAAAACCTATAAAAGTATAGAAGAGCCCTTTTAAAATTTATAAAAATAAGTAAACTGAAAACTTAGCACCAATTAATATCATTGAATCATTGAATTTTAAAAGTTCAAACAGAGATACCAACGTGATAACTCACAATAAATGGACTGAAATTGCTTTCAAGTTCCGTTCAATTATAAAAGCTAAGCATGACTTTCATGTAAAAGAAAACTTTAACAATCATATGTAAATAATTTTATAGATGTAAGGAGGAGCTACTGTGTGTTAGTTCAAAATTATGACTTTCGGGTCGTATTGGAATTAGTGTAGATTATGTCTAAAAATTTGTTAGTACAACGAGCAGATTTAACACTCTTTCCCCGTTTCTCCCTTTTTAAAGGATTGTTTCTTTTCTTTCAGGTAGCTTCTCCATTTTCTTATTTTTCGCTTAAATGTAAACTTTTGGTTAAAAATTGTGTTATTTAAATGATTTTTTTTTTTATTCAACCATTTCGTTAAAATGTAATCCTTTTTGGTGTAAAGTTCAACTGTTCTCTGAAAACTCTTTTTTTCTGGGTTGAGAATTCGGATTTTTAGTTCGAAAATTTAACAGTATGGTTGGAATTTTTTTCCATTAGGACTGAAAAGTCTTTCTTGTTTGAAAGTTCTACTCTTGTGGAAAATACCTTTTCTTTTGTTTGAAAATTTATCTCTTGGTAGAATTTCATCTATTTTTGTTAAGTCCTCTTTGGTTATCTTCAACTGTTTTCAACTCAAGAATTAATTTTTTGTGGTCGAAACTTAAACTGTCTTATTAAAAATTCGTTTTTTTGTTATTGAAAATTCAACTATTTAGTTCAAAACTAACTTTTTTGTGGAAATTAATATTTTTTGATTGAAAATTTAAGGGTTCTGTCAAAAAATCGTCTTTTTGATTTGAAAATGGATCTCTGAGGTTTATTCTGCAAAACTTATAGGTGGCAGCATCGAGCGGAGTACTAAGCCCTCTGTCAATGAGATACGAATTTCAATAAAATATATTTTGTGAATAAGTATCAAGTGCTTACCTTAATACCTCATAAACCTCACAAAATACATTTTTCAAACATTTTTAGCAAAATTCATCATATATCATTCGTAAAATGTTAATAATTTCTTTCTCTCATTTGTAAAGTGAGGTTAGGTTTATCATAGTTCAAAATATATAACTTTGTATGTATAATTTCTAATTAACGTATAATTTTCTTTCATATATGAGCACTAAACATGCGTTTAAGTTTATTTACCCTTCTATATTTAATTATAGGCAATCTCATATCAAGATCCATATTAAATATCGTCTCTAATCGACAGCGGGTCTAGTACTCGGCTCGGTACTGCCACCTATAATTAGTTTTGCAGAATGAACCTCCTTGGTAGAAAGTTAATTTAAAAAAAATAAAAGTTCAACTTTTTGATTGAAAGTTTATCTATATCGTTCATAATTATTTTATTTTTTTGGTCGAGACGATTCATGTTTCTGGTTTCATGTAATTATTCCATTTTTGGTATAGAAAAAATTATTTTTATTTCATATATTTCTTTGGAAATTTAACTGTTTGATTAAAACTTAAGTTTTTTATTGGAAATTGACATTTTGGGGTTGAAAATTCAACTGTTTTGTAGAGCATACGTCTTTTGGGATTGAAAATTCAACTATTTGGTTGAAAATGAATGTTTCTTCATTTAAAAATTAATCTTGCTTCATTGAGATTCGACTTTTAGCTTGAAAACTCAAATCTTTTGTTGAAATGTTGTTCCTTTTGTATTGAAAATTCATCTCTTTTAGTAGCAAAATTTAAGCGCGTTTGAAATTTTTTTTTAGAAATTCAACATAATTGACGATTGGAAGATAGAATTATGGAATTCTCACAGAATAAATAATCTTCGTATTTTTGTTTGTATTGTATAAGAATGTACAGTTCTGGACAAAATTGTCAGCTTATTAAATTTCGCATCCACGGGGACCTACTTAAAGTTTATTTGATGACCAAACCATAGTAAAATATTTACTAGTTCTCGAATTATCATGAAAAATATTGAAGTTTTTGCGAGACGAAAATCGGTTTATCGAGCGGCAGTAGAACGACTCTAAAAGAAAATCGATTAAAAAATGTTAATTTCAGTTTATCGTTTGTTAACGTAAGGGAAACAAGAGATTAAAGAATAAGGTCACCATTGGAGGAAGTTTCAAATAAAAATTCAGCGGATTTGTAATTTTTCCCATTTACAGACTGGCCGCTGTGCCGGGAAATGAAAGTGATTTTTTTTTATCGAGAATGGATTTCAGACGCTTTTAAATCATTAGTTAAACTGTTATTTTTTCAGTTATTTCAGAATGCGTAATTTGGCCATTTTTCACTTTAGGAATGGAATGAATGAATGGAATGAAATTTCAGATTTCATTTTTGAACGTACATTTTAATTTAAAGAGTTTTAAAATGCAGTTCAAAGACTTGAGCAATTAACAATCATAAGCTTTTAAAATCGAAGATTTTGTAGTGCAATTGTAATACATTTGTAGTTGATCCACGGTGAATATTTCAGAATTCACAGTTCACAATTTCAGAATTTGCAAATTTTAACGCTAAAAATTAAACTGTTTCAATTAGTAAGCATTATTAATTAAACAAATAAAATCGCCCGATTGAAACTTCACGAAATATTTAAAAAATTTAAATAACTTCAAAATAATATATTCATAATTTAAGGCTTTCATTAATTTTCGATAATTCTTTCAGTTCAAAATATTCCATATTTAAGCCATTAAATTTGAAATTTTTTAATTAAAAAAAGAAGCATTACTTATAATATTTAAAAATATATGAGTGTTCATTTAAAACAGTAAATATAAATCAAATAATTGAAAATAAACTTTGAGCGTTACAAAGTTTAATTGTTCTATTTAAAAAATTTAATTTTTAAATCAAATTGTTGATTTTTTTCTATAAATAACAACTAAACGCCTATTATTCTTTGAAAAATGCAAGTCAGTTGAACAGATATTCAGAAGTTTAAAAAAATATATAAAATTATTTAAAAATTTAGCATAATTTCAAATAATTTAAACAAAGTGTCTACATTTTCTGACAAAATCCGGTTATTCGTACCGAAATTTCTGCGTAAATAGCCCATGGCCTAATTTAAAACAAAATATAGATTTTTGCAGATTTCGAATATCGGAAATTTGATAATGATTTTTTATTCTGAAAAATTCATTTTAAGAGAGTATTCAAAAAGATTGAGAAAATTATGAAAAATGAATGTGGAAGATTTTAAGGGAATTTTTTTAACGTGACAGGATTTTTTTTCGATTTTAGAAAAATTGTGAATCATTTTAAAAGCTGTTTAGAAGTTCTTAAAAAGTTTCGAAAATAATCTAAAATTTGAAAAAAAGTTTTAAAAACATGTACATTCTTCACGATTTAAAATAAAATTTTAAAGAATTTCAAATATTCTTAAACTATTTAAAATAAAAATATTTTAACTTTGAATTTGACTTTTTGATTTTTTTTTAGGTATTCGTAGCTAAGTTTTTACTACTTCAAATGGAAAAACGTTTAGCTTTAGAGTTCGAATTTCTTAATTCCATTGACAGTGAAAAATGTTAACGAACTGGGAAATGACCGGCAATTTTTTTGTTTGATTAAAACGGCCACCATGCATTTGCTTGCATAAAGCAAGCAGACAGTGGAATTGAGATTCGATAATTGGACCAAAACCGGAAAATAAGTCGGCCTTTCTCACGTGCTATCTCGGCCCCTATTAATCGAAAATATTTAAGTACGGCTGAATCGACACGAAATTTAAAAGGCTTTCTAACAGTTCTAATAAAAATCTTTATACATAACTTAATTTATCGCTGAGATAACCACTAAAAATGAGAGGCATGTTTTTAATACGATTTTTTGAGTGGACTACCAATTTTGGTCGGTATCGTATTTACACCTTTTTTCCATATATTGATATGATCTCGAAGCTGCACATGCTTCTTCTTAATCCTATTTTCTCATCTGTGTGATTATTTCAGGTAATCAAAGAACTGGAAGAGGAGAAAAGGAAGCACGAGCATGACACAGCTCAGGGTGACGATATTACCTACGGCCTCGAGAAGGAGCGGACACGCTTAAAAAAGGAATTGGAGTTAGAAAAGGTGGATAAGAAGCGAGTGGAGCAAGATATGAAGAAGCTCAGTGACACTCTAGACGAAGAGAAAAGTCGACAGAAGCAAATAGTTCTTTTGCTGCTTGCCGAGAGGAAGAAAATAATAATGAAGTATATAGAAGAGAGAAAGAGGTCTGAGGACTTGGCTCAAATTTTGAGCGAGGAGAAGGTCCGTATTGATTCCATGGCTGAAGGCTTGGAAGAGGAAAGTAAAAAGTCGCTTCAGATGGAGGCAGAGTTGGAGAAGCAGCTAGCACAGTTTGATATTGAGAGGCAGCAGTACAGACAAGCATTGGCGAAAGAAGAAAAGAAGACTAAGGATCTAGAGGCGGAATTGGAAAAGCTGAAGGCGGAAATGGAAACGTGGAAAGACACGCAGGCCCGAGGGCCTTTGCGAACTGTCGGTGTCACTCCTCCACCACCTCCTGCTAAGCCCGCCAATTTGGCAGCCATGCCAACTCTTAGACCTGCGACTGCTCCTCAAAGTAAGTTATTCTATTTCTCGTTTTATCGTGAACAAATCGCAGGCCTCACAGACTGTTCCCTATATCCCCTATTGTACTATATATTCTGTTTTGGTCCTTAAAGTACCCTATTTTAAGATTTGGACCCTATGCTACCCCATTTTTTGAAATGTTCCGGGGTACTTTTAAAGATTCCGAGAAATTTTTAATTAGGGTGGCCACCCAACCGGGATAAAGTCGGGAGAGAAATATTATACCGGCAGATTTCCCCTATTTCATAATTCACACGCTTTACAAGTCTCGAAAGTTTTCAAGTTTCCTAGTTTTTTAGAATAATTTTACTTTAAAGATTCTCAATAATTCTCATATTATTTAAAATTCTACAATTTTGAACGGTGAAAATGGCAATGATTTGTATTTACAGAAATCATCTTTTTTATTTAAAAAATCTTTCCAGAAGTTTTGAATGTCACTTCATACTACATAGTGTGATACTTATTAATAATATATTTATCGTTTTTAAATTTTCTATATTTCAATTAAAAATATAGTTTAATCTTTTTAATCTTTGAGGCTTTGAAACGAAAGTTTGTTAACTAGTTAATTAATTTTTAGATTAAATTTGGGAAGTTTCGAACTTTAAATTTAACAATATTGTCGTTTCAAATTCAAATATTCAAAGTGTCAGGACCATTCCGCTATTAAATATTTCAAAATTTCATTTTAAAAAGACTTCATAGTTAGGTTTGAATTAAACCAATTTTCGATGTAAATATGAAGCGAATTAGAATTGAAAATCTTTAAAATTCTACCACTTCAAAAATTGGAATCGAATAAATAATTTTAAATCGAAAAATATTTGATTGGAAAATTTCAAGAATAAATAATAATTCTAAAGGAGGCTTCTTTTGAAGTTCAGAAATTTTTAATTGAGTTTAAAATAAAAAAAGAGAAAAATTAAGCTATCTGAAATTGATACATCAGTAACTGAACAATTTCGGTCATTTTTATTGGTTACAATTTTAGAGTTCTGAATTTTTATGTTCGACGCTAAATGTCTCATTTTCCCTTGCATAGGTTTTAAGTTTGCAATTAAATTTAATTTGGTTGAAGTTTGGAAAATATAATTAGAAATTTAAAAATGATTAATGTTAAAGCCATTAAATTTCTTTTTTAGTTTTAAATTAAGTTCGCATTCGTTTAAGTTTCAACTTTCCTGTGTAGAAAAATTTTCATTCTTAATGTTTCATATTTGAAATTACTTTTTATTTTGAAAGTTTTTTCAGAATTCAAGATTTCTTATTTTTAATAATTTAATTTGGAACGCTTTAAATTATAAATAACAAGATTTCGTTTACTTAAGATTTTAAATAATCCTATTTCCAAAATTCTAATCTGAAATCATTCAATTTCGTGATTTTTTAATGAAAAATAAAATCTTTTATTTCTTAGCACTTCTTTTTCAAAATTATACAGTTGGACATAATATTCAGCATAATATTTTGAAATTGGATTATTATGGGATGTTTAAAGTGTTTATATGATTCAAAGTGAATAGACTTCATGCAAAAAGGTTTTCTGATGCTTATCGACTTCCGAAATTGATCATAGGTGTGAAAAAAGTGTAGGTTTTGCAAATAAAGAATATTTTCCTTTAAACCGAGAGAAAGTTCGAATATTTACCGGGAGATAGCCGGGAGACAAAATTATAAAAAATAGTGGCCACCCTGTTAATACATTTAATTGAGTTGAAGGGATTTTTAATTTATTTTGGAATACTTTATGATAAAGACTTTTTTTAATTTCAGAAGATATGGAACGATTTAACATGACCCATATGGGTTTAAGATATTTTAAGAGGTTACACAGGATTTTATAAGATTTCCGAGAATTTCAATGATATTAAGGGATTTTAAAGGTATCAAGGTAATTTATAAATTTTCACAAATTTCGAAAAAGTTTACAGGATTTTATCATATTTTAGTGGAAGAAATTTAAAATTATTTTTTAGAATTCACCCTGAATTCTTATAATTTAGCATACATTATTTTAATTCATTTGAATTCGTTCGAATTTTTTTAATTCACTTGCATTCTTCTAAATTTACTCTTTTCTACTTAATTCAATCGATTTTAAAAGTTTTTAACAGTTGCATTTTCAAGATCCTAAATTTTTTTAAAAAGAGTTTAAAGGATTTACAATATTTTAGGTAATTTTAAAAGATTACAAAAGAATTTTTAATGTATTTTAGTAATTTAATGGGGTCTAAAAGGAATTAAAATATTTGAGGGTATTCTGAAATATTCCTAAACATTTCCAAGGGGTTTAATAATTTTAAGGGATTTAAAAATATTTGCATATTTTAAAGAATTTCCTAGATTTGGGAAGATATTGAACAATTTTACAAGACCTGCAAGGTTAGATGATATTTTAGTAGATTCCAAGGGATTTTATCAGATTTTTATGGATTTCAATGCTTTTATTATGGGGTTTGAAGGACTCAGGTTATTTTAATAAATTTCACAGGATTTCAGGAAGTATCGTCAGATTTAATTATTTTTTTCAAGGTATCTTATAATATTTTAATGGATTTCAAAGAATTTATTCGCAAGAAGTGAGGGATTTGTAGGGTTTCAAAAATTTCAAGAGATTTTCAAATATTTTTTGCAATTCATTTGGAATTCGCTCTGAATTCTGATGAAGTTGTCCGCAATTTTTTTTTAAATCCTTTGGAATTCTTCTAAATTATCTCAATTTGACTCAATTCAGTGGATTAAGAAAACTTTGTTGTTAAATTCATCTTGAAGTCTTTTAAACTCACTTCAAATTCTTAGGCATTTTATTAAATTTTTTTAAGTACGCTTTAATTTTTCTAAACTCGCTTCAAACTTACTCAATTCAGTTAGTTTTTTCATATGTTTGAATTGAATTGAATCACTTAAATGTTACTGAATGAAATGGATTTTTTTTATTTAAAAAAGTTTTTAAAATTTTTTATACATTACTTTGAATTTGACTTGATTTGTGTTGTAGTTATTAGTCACTTTTTCGTAAGGAATTAGTAGGGTGTCAAAGATTTTATGAGATTTGATTTTTTTCAACCTGAATTCTTATTAATTCACCGTGAATTCTTTTTAATTCCTTGGGATTCTTTTGAACTTTTTGATTTACTTGAATCCTTCTAAATTTACTCAATTCTGCTTCATTCAATGGATTTTTTTTTGAATTTTTAAAAAGTTTTTATGTAATTGATCCTGAAGTTTTTTAACCTCACCTCGAATTTTTATGCATTTCATCAATTCATTTTCCAATTCATTTGATTTAAAAACAATTTAACTTGAATTTAACATAAATTTTAAAACAAAATAATGTATTCATCGAAATTTTCTTGCTTACCTTAAATTTCTTCAAATTCATTCAAATTTTTACGGTAATCAATAGGATTTTTTGGATCTAAAAAAGATTCCAATAAGTTTGAATTCTTTTGAATTTAACTTGAATTGTTTAGACGTCTTATGAATTTATTCTGAATTTGTTACCCTTTGAACGCCAAAAAAGTACCCTATGAGTGACAAAAAATACCCTTTGGTCCCTATATTTTATCCCATAGGGACTGTGAGGCCTGATATCGCTATCTGATAATTGTAGCCTTACATTTAGTTTAAATTATGACTAGCTTCAAGAATTCTTAAAAAAACCTAGAGAAGTTATAGAATTTTGATATATTTTGCAGTTAAGGGAGCGGTTTTAGGCACTGGGACTCCAATGGTCAGCAGTAAAGTCGTTCAGCCTACGGCTACGGTTTCTAGCGTACCTGTTAGTGGTCCCAGTAAGTCCTTAATTTTGTCTTAAATTTGTCTATTTGCTATTCACAATATCAAGCTTTGGATTCACTACACTATTGACATTTTTTTGATACTTTTTTTTAACAATGCATCTGTTTTCCTACTATTTTCAAAAAGTCTCTAATGCTACTAGTTCCTCGAATGAATCTAAAGCAACTATTTTTTTAATTTGGCCTTAAACCTATTTTCAAATTTCTTGGCTAGATTGTCAAAAATAACATATAAGCCATCTTAAAAATCGAAATTTCAAAAAATAGAAAGCTTTTGAAAATTTCCAAATATTTCAAGAGATTTTAAAGATTTCAAAAATGTGAAAATCATTTAAATGGATTTCTAAAAAATTTCTCCAAATTCCAGAGGGTTTTAATTTGAATGGATTTTATAAGGGCTTAAAGCTTTTAAAGTACTGTAAAAGATTTCAAGAAGTTTAATAGGATTTCCGAGGATTTTAAAGTTTTCAAAAAATTTGAAGTTATTTTAAGAGATATTAACAATTTCAAGATAATTTACGGGATCTCAAAGAATTTAAAGTCTTTTTTAGGGATTTTGCTAGATCTATGAAATTTTATAGGATCTCTCAGGACTTTGAAAATTTAAAACATTAAAGTGGATTTAAAAGACTGTAGGGTATTTTACACGATTCTCCGAGAAATTTCAAAACATTAAAAAAACTCTCAGGGATTTCAAAAAAGTATTATAGATATCAGAGATTTGTAAAGATTTCAAGGAATTTTTAAGGAAATTCAAAAAATGCAAAGATTTTCTAGACAACTTTAAAGAGTAAATTAAATGGAATGGAATTTAAAAGGATTTTATTGGATCTCTAGATTTTAAGGATTTAAACATTTTAAAAAGATATTGAAGATTTTTAAGATATTTTACGGGAAGACAACAAATTTCTAAGGAATTTTTGCAGTATTTATAAAGTTTCAAGGAATTTTACAATATTTGTAAGATTTATAGGGTTCAAGAAGGAATTAAAAGATTCCATAAGATTAGAATTGGTTTTAAGGAATGTTTAAAGATATTATAGACTTTGAGCTGTTTTATGGGATTTCACTCGATTTTTGTAGGATTTTTAGGGATTTCACAAGCTTTAAGGGATTTTGTAAATTTCAAGGGATTTCTAAAGAGTTTATGGTATTTTAAAATTTTTTTTAAAATAAAAAGAATTCTAAAAAGGCATCTAGGGCGTCAACTGATATTTCAAGAGGATCTCAAAGTTTTTAGTGTATTTAAAAGGTTCGAAAAGATTTAACACAATTTCATGGGAGATGTATACTGTATAGTAGAATTCAAAATTTTTTTACGCCTTGATTTACTATTTAAAAAATTGCATGATACTATTTTGCTACTTTTTCAAAGTGTATGCCACTATTGACACTATTTACAATTCCTCGAATGTTTTTTTTATGTATAAGTTTGTTTGTCAATGAGTAATTTAATAAGATATTTCTGATGTTTCAGCAACAGGAATTGCTAGATCGGTAACTCCTGGACAAGCGATACGAGGTGCTGCCTTCCCACCCAGTATTCCCACGTCGACTACGGAAACACCAGCACCCACCGAGGCACAGGTAACTTTTCTAAACTTTCCGATTCGCCCTTCTCTTATTTAGCGATTACTATCGAAAAGTGTCTACTATTTTTCAAATGCGATGCATTTAATCAAAATTTTTCGCTCTGTGTAGTATGGGTACAACTTATTTTCTTCTCAAACTCTTAGAAAAATTGTTTCTTAAGTGATTTCAATGATTTTAACCAACTCGAGTCTTTGATGGTAAGAGTGATAATCTTGATTTTTATGATTAAATTCAAGATACTTCTTCTTCCAAGATTAACTTTTCAGAATATTTGGATTTTAAATCACTCCGCTATCGGCGAATCTGTCCAACATTGCCGTTTTAAGTATACAATAGGGTGTTCCTTATTTTTCGATTTTGGATTCTCCTTGGTTTCTTCCCTCCTATGTTTCTGGAATGAGCAATAAAATGATCTCCATCAAATTTGTACGAAGCCGGTAAATACTAACATGTGGCCCAAAGCACTGGAAGTTTATCATGCAATTAACACCGTAAAATTTTAAATGCAGGTAATTTTTTTATATTTTATCCGAATCCTTTGGCTCCGTATTTGAACCAAAATTACAATTTCCACAATTAATAACAAAATCTTGCATATTCTTACAAGAGGCAGATTTATTTATTAGAAAGCTCGTAATGGCAATTCAAACTCAACATTTAAAAAATTAAAAACATTTAAAAAATGAAATGAACTTTTCAGGTGTCAATTAAAGGGCTACAATATTATACAGAAACATCATTCGTAATCCATGGAAGTCAAAATTTAGAAAAATTCAAAAATGGCGCTTTACGAAATACTCGAAAACTTGTATTCTCTATGCTTTTCGTCCAAAGATCATCAATGTAAAAAAAATCAATTCTATTGTTACAAAGTTTATAATTGGAAGTAGATCTCAAATTTTTAATGAAAGTAAAAATGGCACCTCAATATTATTTTCAAAAAGTTACATAATTTTTACAAATTTAAACAGAATATGAAATACATTTTCGGAATTAGTAATTCTCAAAACTGAAAATTCTGAGAGAAGATGAAATTTCCCACGTGGTTATTACTTAGTTTTTGAATATGAAAAAGTTACGTTTCTTTCTTAAATATTTTATGTTGGTTGATTATTTATGAATTATGGTTTGAGGTTGTCATCATATTAAAAATTATTTAAATGAAAATAGTAATGAGGTCCATTTTTACTTCAGTGAAAGTTTCGAGATCTACTTCCCACCAAGCACTTTGTAACGATAGAATTGATTTTTCTTCCAAATTTGAAGATCTTTGGACGAAAAGCACAGAAAAAATGATTTTCTGAGTATTTCATAAGTTACTATTTTTAATTTTTCCCAATTTTGAATTTCATGCATTACGAAATATTTTTCTGTGCAATAATGTAGACTTTTGATTGACCGCTGAAAATTTGTTATCGAGAAACAAAGAAATTATGAGTTTAAAAACATAATTTAAGAACTATCTTGAATTTTTTTTAAATTTTGAGTTTTAATTGTCATCATGTGCTTTCTAATATATAAATCTTTATTATGTATAGAGACAAAGGATTCCGCTGAAATATAAAAAAATTATCTGCATTTGAAATTTTAAGGTGTTAATTGCATCAGAAACTTTGACTGCTTTGGGTCACATGTTAATATTATAGTCCAGGCATTACGTCGAAAAAAGAGTGAAATTCCCGAAAAAATCGGGTCTACAATTTTTTTAAAGAAAAAGCTTCATTAAGGGGTCTTATTCTAACATATTACAAATGTTACCACGAATACGAGAAGGAAACCAGTTTTTTTTTAAAACATTTTCAAAAATGACGTTTGCGTGAACGGATGATTCCCATTGTAGTTTAGAGCAAAATGTCCAACAGAAGAAAAAAAGAAAACAAAATTATAAGAAAATTTTGTAACAAAAATTATTCGTTTATTAATAAAAAAAAAAATTACATTACCAATCAATTACAATCGCTTTTTTGCCACAAAAGTACTAAAAAAGTTCTCAAAAGCGGTTAAGACAAGATATTGTTATAAACAATTATTTGATTATCAATGACATAAGACGTATTATGTATGAGCAATGAATTGTACACACTTACTTGGGACAAAAATGTCGAGATACGGCCGTAGTTCTACTTTACGGTACGCTCAGGTGCCTCTATGCAGGAAAAGTGCACTTTCCAAGGTCGGTATCTCGTGACCTATCAAGGCTAGAACACTTTTTTTTTAACTTACGCTAAATTGACTCTAGTTTCATTTATTTTATAGAAAATTTGTCGTGGGACTTGCAGGAAACAAGGCATTTTCAAAAAATAAAACTTTTCCGTTTTTGGTCAAAAATGCCCAAGACAATGGGATTTTTTAAACCTCGCAATTCCCAAACTAATAGGGCTAAAAGACTTTTTCTTTTTTAGATGCACGCAGATTTTTGTAGACTCTATTTTATACTCTGGCATCATTAACGCAAACTCAACCTGACACGATTTATTTTGAAAAAACTAAACTCCACTTTTTTGCCCCTAAAAACAAGCAAAAATGGTAAACTTTCCCGTAAAGTAATTAGGTAAAAAAGGTACACAGTGGTTTTAGAAACTTAGCGATTTTTCACTGAAAATCGAAAAAAGTGGGAACTTTTTAATATACCATAACTCGGAACCTATTAAAGATAGCGTATTATTTTTTTTTTAATTTTCTTATAATTTTGTTCTCTTTCTTTCTTCTGTTGCGAATGTTGCTCTAAAATGCAATGGGAATCATCCGTTCACGCAAACGTGATTTTTGTAAATGTTTTCAACAAGAAAAAACCGGGTTTACGCCTCGTATTCGTGGTAACATTTTTAATATGTTAAATAGGACCCCTTAATAAAGCGATTTCTCAAAAAAATTGCAGACCCGATATTTTCGGGAACAAAAGTACCAGATGCCTGGACTATTATTAACCGATTTCGCTCAAACTTGGTGGACATCATTTTTTTGGTCATTCAACCGAAATAGGGGGGGGGGGAGATAAAAGAAATTCGAGAAAAAATCTAACAGAGTAAATAATGACCACCCTAGTATACAATTATATATTATATCACGTAACAAACTAATAATATTATATATTTTTTTTTGTTAGAAAGATACCAATCCGTAGCAGATAAATGAAATATTTATTCAATCATTTATCCATATTAAAGTTTTTTCTTTCTGGGAAGAATTTAGATTTCGAAAATCGTGATAATCAGTTTTTCAATCTAATCCAACCCCCTAGTCCTGTGCCATTCAATGAGTTTGCTTTTATTATGCAGTACTCAAAATTCTGTACTCAAAGGATTTTTTATCTAGAAGATATTAATATTTATATCGAAAAGAATTTATTTCAGTGATAATTAAGAATTGAAAAAAATAATACTCCTTTAATTTAAACGATAAAGTTTTCTATGTCTCTATCTTCGTTGATATCTAATCATCCTTAAAAATAGTTCTAATTTTATTGGAAATTCAATTCAAAACCTTATATTGCAATATATAATTGTATTTCTTAATTTAAAAATTATACATTTAAAGTTAATAATAATGATATCAATGATACGTATTTATTGATAAAATATTTTAAGAATTGTTTGATGAAAAACTTAAATTCAAGTATTTTGAAAATATTATTGAAAAGTTTAGGTCCTATTCCAAAGTTATGTAGTATCTTGCTTTAGAACAGTCGAGTTTCTCTACTCGAATGCACTTTTGCATCAAATGTTTTCTCGAATGCATAATGCAGTCAGTACCAGTTCTGCGAAACCTTTCGTTACACACTTACACGATGCGTTTTATAAGTTGAAAACCCTGGAAGTACCACGCGTTATTATACGTTTTAAGTTGTGTACATAAGACTATTATTTAGTATGCATGCTGAATCCTAATATTAAAAACGTAAGTAATTTACCTCTCGGCTTTATTTTTAAGTTTCCTTGCTTATCTTCCTGAAAGCACCTTTTTACTATCACTATTTAGTTTTCGGTTCTCTTCCCTAAAAAAAACGGCGTCAATTTTCTTTTTAAGGCTGCAGAAGAATCCATTTTTTGCACTTTTACTTTATCTTCTGTTGATTTTACAGATCCGTTGATTGGTTTTATGATCTGGAATTCTTTTGAAGCAAAGTTCACGTCGCTTGTCCTGCGTAGAGAGGACTTAGCTCGACGCTGAGAGTTTCTGCAAGATTAACTCGGTATTGGCTTGAATGATTTTCCGTTTTTCACTCACCCACTGGCTTTTCTTTTCATTATTTCCCCGCTTTTGGTTTGGTACACTGGCACTAAGTAGAACAAACAATGATTAAAGACAAAACAAAACAGAAATCTCTGAGACGTGTCGGAAAGAGATAAATTTCTCATCTCTAAAAAAGGATTTGGTGTATCTTAATTTCCCAGGCTGCACACAAACGACCAGTTGTTCCGGCTCCTACGAATCCTGCTGTCCCGACAAAGGTCATTCCAGCGTCACAAACAACAGTAAAACTTCCAGTATTCAGTGTTGGTGCTGCGCCAGTTTCACCAACGCCAGGGATATTGCCAGCGAAAAAACTACCTGTGTCACGTGGAGTTCCACCACCTGTTCCGCCAAACAAACCTGTGGTGCCGCCGAAAAAAGAAGCTGCCTACCTCCGTAGGACTGAATCGACCCAGTTGGCAACGGATGCTATTAAATTTGGGAAACCAATTATTCCCAATGCTACTAACATTCAAGCCCAACAACCCATTGCGGTTCCTACTACTCACTCCACAGAAGAAGAGGTTAGTAATGCTATTTAAACTCAAAGATCAATGGTGAAATAATTGTTATTAAGGACGTGTGAATGCATTTCACAAAGAGATATCTTTTAGATTGTGAATAATGATTAATTATAAGTACAAATAGTTAATTTAGGAGAAAAGGCTTCTTGTGAATTTCTTTACTTGACATAATTATGAAATTTCATGATAATTTTTTCACAGCAGTGGACAAAAAAAATTGTTCAAAAATGGTTTTCCCCCCAAATTATTTTTTTTCAAAGACGTCTGACAAATTATTAGTGTAAATATTTAGATTGACTGGAAAAACATTTATTTTTAGGGCAAAATTAGTTATAGGTCAATTGAATCAGCTTGGGATGAGAGAAAGTTGGGAGAAAATCTATTAACGAAAACCATTTGTACCATTGCGCCATATGGTAGATAGTAATTTTTATACACTAATTTGTGCAGCTCAAAAGAGACCATTTTATATGAACCTTCCGCAAGGACTGTGACGTCTAGAATTATTAATAAATATGATTCGTCACTTACCCAATTCAATGTTAGCAGATATTAGTTTTTCTTGATCATATTTAGAATGCTATATAACGGACTGAATGATTACTTAAGAGTGGTAGCTGAAATAGGGATTGAAAAAGTAATAAAGTATCCGTTGGATTACATTAGATACTTTCCTCGACACGCTAACTTCCATTACATACATCTCTTTTTCGTTTAAAGCCGACAGAGACCCATCCCTATGTTGTTCGCTCAAATGCCGCGTAGATTTTCAATTTTCATCTACGATCGGTAAAAATTATTAACAAAAGAGATGGTAGGTTTTCGGTTTTTAGTCCATTTATTACATTCTGTAAAAAAAACTGCTTTTCGCACACTAATCGTACGGCCTCATCAGGTTAATGTAAATTTTCTAAATCGGAGATAAAAACCATCTCTGCTGTATACATGGCAAGGTAGTTTTTTTATTTAGGTAATTAATATGGTGGTCTAACACATTATAAACATAACATTGTTATGGTACATACCTACCATCTGAAAAAAATTACATCATTTTAAAAAATGATTAACGCAACGCTTGCTTGTTGGAAATTAGATTTGGATGCACAAGTAAAAAGTCCTTTTGTATAACAAAACACCTCTTTATTCAAAGACTCACTCTTATTCTCGCTCGTAGCATACCGTCTATAGTAATATTTATCTCATTTTTTTAAATTCAGAAAAGAAACGTGGTTATTTTAAATTGATACTTTTTTTTATTGATTCTATTCATTGATAAGGAGACACCTTTCTTCAAGATTACGATTCCACAATACTTTGAGAAAGGTGAACAGTTGCCTTTGTATTAGGCATAATTTTTTAATAATTGTTTTGCAATCCTAGCAATACTTTCTAATTGTTTCGATAAGAAGGAGCAATTTACATCCCGCACGTTTTTTTCCTCTCACAAGATTCGGGATTATTTTTGATTCTGTTTGATGTTTGATTCTGCTTTTACCGTATCCTACATCCACCTCTATATCCACGGCGACATTTTTCTCCTAGTTTAAATTACTGACAGCGAAAAACGGCGTGCAAAAGCTGTTGCTTTAAACATAGTGCTTTTTTGCATAGTGCATTTTACATAGTATATTTGCTTTTGTAAGCTGCCGTGCAAAAGTCTTTGGACACCAGATTATTTAAGGTTTTCATCACCATGCCCTTTTTTAAACTAATGAATACTTCGCAAAAACCCAGTTTTGAACTTTTTTATTATTAAAGACAAATATTTAACACCAATATACAGCAGTTACATGGGACACTGAATAAATACATCAAACCTTCTTTTCATCGAAAACCCCGCCTTTCGCTGTCAATACGGCTTTCACGATGCGAGGCATTCTGTTGATGAGATTTTCGAGTTTTTGCTTGTCGAGTTTGTTCCATTCTTCTTCTAAAATCATCCACAAGTTTTCCTGCGATGTTGGAAGGCGTTTTCTTATTTGACGGTCAACCTCTTCCCATAATAATTCGATGGAGTTCAAGTCAGGGGATTGACGTGGCCAAGTCATAATTTTTAGGGTACCATCCTTTTCTTTTGTCTTGAGATAATCTTGGCAAAGTCCCGAAGCATGCTTCGGATCATTATCCTGCTGGAAAACGAATCCTTTGCGTATGAGTTGCTTTCCAGCTGTCACAGCTTCGTGGACGAGAATGCTGTGCTACTGTTTCTTCTCCAAAATTCCTTTGACTCTGTACAGCTGACTGACTCCATTGAATGAAAATCCTCCCAAAACCATGACCGAACCTCCTCCATGTTTGACTGTTGGTGTAATGCAGTCGGGTATCATTTTTTCATCCGCCGAACGACTGACAAAAGTCCTTCTCTTGCTGCCGAAAATGTCAAATTTGGACTCATCCGTCCAAAACACTTTTTTGAAGTCGTCAATAGTCCAATTTTTATGTGTCTTGGCCGCTGGAATCGCTTTTTCTTGTTTTGTTGCCGCAAAAGTGGTTTCCGTACAGCAATCCTACCATACAAGCCTGCTGAACGCAGCCTTCGTATCACAGTGTCAACAGAAATTTCTTCATTATGACTATTTCGCTTTGAAAGTAAGACTATTGTCTTGTCTTCTTGTTCTGTTGTTTTACGCGGTCTGTCACTGCGTGATCTGTCAAAATTGGACCCAGATTCACGATACCTTCGAATTGTATAGGCCACTGTTGATTTGGGAATCTTGAGTTTCGCTGATTTTTCCCTTAATGAAAGGCCATCAGAGTAGTAAGAATAAATTACAGCCCTTTTTTCTTGATCAAGATTAGCGTGTGAAGGCATTTCTTATTCTGAAACGTACAACCTCACTTAGTAAAAAAAAGTCATGTCCAATGTTTGTTTGAAAAAAAAAATTAACACTTACCGAAATATGCAGATTTTAGTACACGTAAACTACTGGGACGGCGGAAATGTTTCTTGACACACTCAGAATTTAAAAAAAATGATCAACATTAATATTGGGTACAGTTTGTGTAAATATTGTCAAACTTAGTAAACCCAACCTATGAGGCATATAAGTCGAAAACGATATTCAACATGGCGCATTGTGTAAGGGGAGTTTTTCTTTCACCCCTTTAGATTTTACAATACTTATCTATCTATTGGCTTTCACCTACGTACTTGGCTCAAGGCTCTATGAATGTAAAAAAAAAATATCTTTGCCGGTTCAAAGGATAAGTTTAAACCCTGAAACTCCTAAAATATCGCCATACGAGGAAAATAAAACTAGAAAGCACTCTGGGATGGGTTTTCCCTAATCAATAAATATCAATTAAGCCATTTAGTTATATATATCGAACACTGAAATTTATTTTTTTGTGTAACAAGGTAAAATCTGTAAAGTACCGTGAACAACAGTTAATTTCGGTAAGCTTTAATATAAGAGAGAAAAAAAAGGACTTCAGAAAGGAGGAAACCCACAATCTTGCCAAGTTAGCGTGGCCTACCCTTTACCAGTTACAATTTTGGCCGGCCACGTGGCCCACTCCCGACAATCAATCAAACCGAGTCACTTTTTCCCCTTTTTTTTCTTTTTCTTTCATTCACCACCCATCATTAATTATTTTTTGTCTTACTTTTAAATCGAGAGCCTTAACTTATTCCCTGTTTTCCCTCCACGAAGCACTTAAAGAAAACCGACGAAAGTTTTGGCGGGCCCCGCCCTGGTCACATTTTAGCGCCATGCAACCCACGGAAACCCTTGCCAGCGAACAAAGAAAAGAGACATACCTTAAACTTGAGGCCGGAGCTTTTATCAAAAAAATATCAATTTTCTTTCCTTCCAAACTGGTTATCCGTCTTGTTTTAGGACAGTGATTTGTTTAATATACTGTGAACGAGGTTTAGGTATGCTTAATTTCCTTGACACATTCTCCTTTCTTGCTAGTTCCTTATAATATAGTATACTAACGATATTCTAAACTTATAGTAAACTGCGAACAAGTTCACGATCGAAGACTCGGAGCGAAAGTGAAGTTACTTGCGATCGATGATGCCCAGGTTCGTCGATCCGTTGGAAGCGCGGGAGCCAGTGGTTGCGTTCTCCCTGCT
>JAAAKG020009129.1:0-21150 GCA_010014905.2 Druon quercuslanigerum
TACTCCCCTCCCTACCGAGTGAGTCACGCCTACCCCGAAAGGGAAACGGCTTAATGGTGTAATAATAATAATAAACTGGAATTTTTAACCAAAAAAAAGAATTTTTTAAACAAGAAGATTAGCTTACAAAGAAAAAGATAATATGCTAAAAACAAATCGATCTTTAACAAAATATGTGGATTTTTAACGTAATAGATGAATTTTCAATTAAAAAAGATAAATTTTAATCAAAAAAGTCAACCAAACATGTAACGGTGAAATCTTCAAGTTGAAAAAATTAATTTTTAACTAAAATGAGGAATCTTCAACTGGAATTATTGAATTTTAAACCAAAAAGATGAATTTTCAATCATAAAGATTATTATTTTGCAAAAGAAGGCCAATTTTTCGCAAAGTACATAAATTTTCAAACAAATAGTTTAATTTGTAAATGAAAAATATGAAATTTCAACAAAACAGTTCAATTTTCTCCCAAAATAAGATAGATTTTCAACCAAAAATAGAATAGTTACATTTTTTGACAAAAACCTAATACATAGAAAACAAAAAACTAATTTTCAGCAATATAGTCAAATTTTCTACTGCAATATTTGAAGTTTTAGTTAAAAAAATTATTTTCAATAAAAAAGTTACATTTTCAGCCAGAGATGAATTTTTGATTTAAATTATGAATCTTCAACCAAAAAAATAATTTTTAACAAAATAGTTTAACCTTCACTTAAGCAATTTTATTTCTGACCTAAAAGATGAATGTTCAACAACAAAATAATTATTTACCTGCTGTACTGGAATTTTTAACCGAAAAGGAGAATTTTTTAAACAAGAAGATTAGCTTGCTAAGAAAAAGATAATTTTCTAAAAACAAATCGATTTTTAACAAAATATGTGGATTATTAACGTAATAGATGAATGTTCAATTAAAAAAGAAAACTTTGTATCTAAATTGTTAACCAAAAATGTAACAGTTACATTTTCTAGTTAAAAGCATTAATTTTTAACTAAAATGATGAATCTTCAGCTGGAATAATTGAATTTTAAATCAAAAAGAATAATTTTGCAGCCATAAAGATTTTTTTTTTCAAAAGAAAGCCAATTTTTCACAAAGTACATAAGTTTTAAAACAAATAGTTTAATTTGTAAATGAAAAATATAAATTTTCAACAAAACAATTCAATTTTTTTCCAATAGAAGATACATTTTTAACCAAAAATAGAATAGTTACATTTTTTGATAAAAATCTAGTTCATGGCAAACAAAAAACTAATTTTCAGCAATACAGTCAAATTTTCTACTGGAATATTTGAAAATTTAGTTTAAAAATTGATTTTCAATAAAAAAATTACATTTTTAGCCAGAGATGAATTTTTGATTCAAATGATGAATCTTCAACCAAAAAAATAATTTTTAACAAAATAGTTTAACCTTCACTTAAGCAATTTTATTTCTGACCTAAAAGATGAATGTTCAACAACAAAATAATTATTTACCTGCTGTACTGGAATTTTTAACCGAAAAGGAGAATTTTTTAAACAAGAAGATTAGCTTACAAAGAAAAAGATAATTTTCTAAAAACAAATCGATCTTTAACAAAATATGTGGATTTTTAACGTAATAGATGAATTTTCAATTAAAAAAGATAAATTTGTATCTAAGTTGATAACCAAAAATGTAACAGTTAAATTTTCTAGTTCAAATAATTAGTTTTTAACTGAAATGATGAATCTTCAACTGGAATAATTGAATTTTAAACAAAAAAGATGAATTTTCAATCATAAAGATTTTTTTTCAAAAGAAAGCCAATTTTTCAAAAAGTACATAAGTTTTAAAACAAATAGTTTAATTTGTAAATGAAAAATATAAACTTTCAACAAAACAGTTCAATTTTCTTCCAAAAACAGATACATTTTCAACAAAAAATAAAATAGTTAAATTTTTTGATAAAAATCTAATTCATAACAAACAAAAAACTAATTTTTAGCAAAATAGTCAAATTTTCTACTGGAATATTTGGAATTTAGTTTAAAAAATTGATTTTCAATAAAGTAGTTACATTTTCATCCGGAGATGAATTTTTAATTCAAATGATAAATCTTCAACCAAAAAATTAATTTTTAACAAAAAAGTATAACTTTTACCTAATACTGGAATTTTTAAACAAGAAGAGAAACTTGAAAAAAATTTGTCTACAAAAAGATCGATTTTTACAAAATATGTGGATTTTTAAAGTAATGGATGCACTTTCAATTAAAATGATGAATTTTATTCAAAACAGTTAACCAAAAATTTCACGTTGAATTAATTTTTAACTAAAATGTTGATTCTTTAATTGGAATAATTGAATTTTAAACCAAAAAGATGAAATTTCAACCATAAAGATTATTATTTTGCAAAAGCGGGCCAATTTTTCACAAAGTACATAAATTTTCAACAAATAGTTTAATTTGTGAATGAAAAATATAAATTTTAAACCAAAAATTGAATAAATACATTTTTTTTATAAAAATCTAATTCATAACAAACAAAAAATTAATTTTCAACAAAACAGTTCAATTTTCTTTTGGAATATTTAAAATTTTCAGTTTAAGAAATTCATTTTCAATAAAGTAGTTAAATTATCAGCCAGAGATGAATTTTTAATTCAAATGATGAATCTTCAACCAAAAAAATAACTTTTAACAAAAAAGTATAACTTTTACCCAAGTAATTTTATTTCTTACCTGACAGATGGATTTTAAACAACAAAATAAATATTTAACCGCAATACTGGAAATTTTAACCGAAAGAAATCGACTTTTAACAAAATATATGGATTTTTAAAGTAACCTTCAAGTTGTAAGAATTAATTTTTAACTAAAATAATGAATCTTAAACTAGAATAATAGAATTTTATACCAAAAAGATGAATTTTCCTAAAAAAATATGAATTTTTCACAAAGTAGATACATTTTCAAACTAGCTTAATTTTTAAATAAACATTTAACAATCAATTATGGTTTAATTATATCAAACTGAGATAATCTGAAAAATCTGCGAGTGCAGATAAATTAAAAATCACTTTTTTAAATTGACGAAAATTATTAAAATAATGAAAAATTGAATTTTACTGAGGTAAGAAGAAAATTCCCAGTTTTTAAATTAAATTCCCGGTCATTTTCTGATTATTAAAAAAACTTAATTTATGGATAATTGCTTACCAATTTTATGGAGAGCCTCCATAATTCTCAGTTCAGCTCTTAAGGATTCCAAAAGTGTAAGAACGTCGATGGCTTCCAGATCAAAAAACAATCCGTTAATAAAAATGGCAGTGTCTGTCGGTTGAAGATTTAAACTCGCAGTGAAAATCTCTTGATTCATGTTCATTTCTTTCTTCATTTCGGGATTGACTTTTGTCTTGATGAGTGACTTTGCCTAGAATATTCAAAATTTCAGAAAATTTCCTAACTCCAGGCCTCGAACTTCATTCAGACAAAAGAAAAAATTTTAAATAGTGTCACAAATTTGTAAAAAATAGTTTTCTAAAATATTTAAATTTAAACAGTCCGAAATTAAAAAGTGTGCAATCGAAAATTAACTTTATTTTTAAGCAAAATTTCCAAATTTCTAACCTAATATTTTAAAAAGTATTAAAAATAAAATTCAATGCTTATTTAAAATGTTTTTCTTTAGTCTATAAATTATTAAAGTTCCTATTTATTTATAGCAAAATTAAAAGTCGTTTCCCTATTTCCCAATTTTTCTCGTTTTTTCAACGTAAATGCGAAGCGAATTAATTAAACCCAATAATGAAATATACTTTTTTTTAAAGTGTAAATTCACTCTTTTCAGTTAAAATATCTGCTATTCATATTATAGTTTAAAATTCATCTTTTTTGGTTAGCAACTTTACTGTCTGGTTCAAAATTGAATTATTTTGTTTAAAATTCAACAAATTTGTTAAAAATTCAAGAATTTCATTAAAAAGTTATGCATTTTATTTAAATATTACACTGATTTGTTGAACATTATTTTTTATTGGAAATGCAACAATTTGATTAAATTTTCATTCTATCTTGACAAAAAAATGGGTTTCTAAAATTTTAAGTATTCTGTTCAACATTCTTCTATTTGGATTGAAAATTTATCTCTTTCTATAAAAATTTAACCTTCATTGGTTAAAAACGCGAGATTCTTCTTAATAATTAATTTGTTTCTTTTGAAAAATAACTTCGACTGTTTGAAAAATCCGCCATTTTTGGTTAAATTCAACTTGTTTTAATTTAAAATTAAAATGCTTTTTCTTGAAATAAGAACTATTAAACTTTTGGTTACAAATTATCTTTTTACGCTGAAAATTGGATTTTTTGGTTGAAAGTTAAACTAATTTCTTAAAAATTAATACCTTATTGTTTATGATCTATAATTTTAGCGGAAAATTCATCTTTTTGGTTGAAAATTGACATGCTTTGATAAAAATTAGTGCTTTTTCACAAATTAATTTTTTGAACTGAAAAGTCAAATTCTTGCTTGAAAATTGCACATTTTTGGTAGAAAATGCTTTTCTTTGTGTGGAAAATTCACCAGTTTGGTAGAAACTTTAACTAATTCATAAACAATTTAACTGTTATGTAGAAAATTGATTTTTGTCTTCAAAAATATTTTTTTTTCAATAAACATTTAACTCTTTCATTTTTTGTTAAAAATGTATCTTTTTTAGTTTCAAAATTTAACTATTCGGTTAAAAATTAATGTGATTTATTGGAAATTCTTCTTTTTATACAAAACTGATCTTTTTCATTTAAAAATGAAACTATTTTGTTAAAAATGAATGCATTTTGTCCAAAAATTATTTTCATTGGTTAAAAACTAATCTTCTTGGTAGAAAATTTAACTAATTTTTAAAAAACTTTTGTAATTTTTCGAAAATTCGTCTGTTTTGGTAGAAAATATATTTTTGGGATCAAAATGCAAACTGTTTTGTTGAATTTTAATCAGTTTCAGTTGAAGATTCAATCATTTTGTTGAAAATTTGCCTCATTTGGCTACATTCAACTATTTTTAATTTTAAATTAAATTCTTTTTGATTGATATTTTAATTATTACATTTTTAGTTGAAAATTTAACTATTTGTTTAAAAGTATTTTGATGAAAATTCCCCTTTTCTGATTAAATTCAACAGGCTTTAATTTAAAATTAAACTCTTTATTTGAAATATCAATTATTACATTTTTTTATAAAAATTAGTCTTTTTAGGTTGAAAATTCAACTTCTTGAACAAATGCTGAAATACTATCTACAAAGTTCATATTTTTTTAGTAAAAGATTCACAATTTTTGACGAAAATTTTTGATTTTTTTTCTCGTAAAAAATACATTTTTAAAAATTAAAAATGAAATATTTGGTTGAAAATTTAACCGTGTAGTTAAAAATGACCTTTTTATACAAAATTCATATTTTCGGCTAAAAAATTCAACAATTTGGTAGAAATTGAAATGGCTTAGTAGAAAATTCGTTTTCCTTGATAAAAAAATAATTATCATGAATAGAAATTGAACTACTCTATTTATAGTTAAAAAACGATATTTTTTAGATTAAAAATGCAACTATATAGTTAAAAAATTAGAAACAGTAAAATATAAACGAACAATTAATCAAATCAAATTTGGACTAATATCACATCGATTGTTCAAACTATTTACATAAAAATTTATTCAATTTGTTTCACATTTTTCTTTTTTAGAGAAAAATTGGTGTATTTTACTGAATTTTTTTTCTGATAGAAAATTAATCTTTTGGATGAAAATTCATCTTTTTATTTGAAAATTAAAAAATTTGAATAACTTTTTTTCCTTGTCAAACAATTTTGTTATTGTTAAAAATTTAACTATTTTATTAAACATTTATCTGTTTTGTTTCAAAATACTACTATTTCTGTAGAAGTCTTTATTGGTTAAAAATACAAATATCTGATTTAAAATTAATCTCTTTCTTTGGAAAATTATCTGTTTTATTGAAATTTTGTCTTTTTAATGATAGAAAATCAATTTTTTAGTTAAAATTGTAACTGCTTGGATGGAAATTAATTTATTTTAGTTAAAAATTTAAGTACTTTGTTAAAAATTACTTTTTGTTGGTTAAATGCAAATCTTTTTAATTTTTAAATACCATATTTATTGTTATAGTATCATCTATTCATTTTTTGTTTAAAATGCATCTTTTTAGGATGAAAATTTAACACCTTTATTGAAAATTACTTTCGTAAAAGTTTATTTTTTCAGTTGAACTTTCATCATTTCAGCTGAAAATTCGTTATATTTTTTACATAAAAACTCAACAATTTGATCAAATTTTAATCATTTGGTGCCAAATGAAACTGTTTTGTTTAAAATTTTTTTTTTTTCAATGAAAATTAATTCTTTTAAATTACAAAATATAGCAATTGTATTAAAAATTATTTTTTAACTTAAAAAGATGATACAGTTGGATTTAACCAATAAACTTAAATTTTCCACAAAAGACTTAAGTCCTAAAATAAAACAGATAATGTTGAAACACAGTTGCACTTTTTATTTAAACAAATTAACTTTCTATCAAAAAGATGATTTTTGAACAAGACAGTTACATTTTTAACAAAAAAGATTAATTTTCTACCAAAAAAGATGAATTTTGAAGCAAATACATCAATTTTGTACTAACAATTATAAATTTGTAACCGGAAGTAAAATAATTAAATTTTAATTAAACAAAAATTAATATTTAATAAAAAACAAAAGGAATTTCAAAAAAATAGTTGTATTTTCAAGCATAGAAAGTAATTTTCAAACCAAAAGCGTAATGTTAAACATAAAAGTTACATTTTTAATGAAACAAAAAGTTTTAGTCAAAAAAAAAACTGCAATCCAAAATGTTGTACTTCAAAAGCAAAAAGACCAGCATCATACAAAACAGTTGTATTTTCAACCCAGACTAATTTTCTATTAAAAAAATGTAATAGTTATTATTTTCACGAAGAAAAGATTTTCATTTTAAGTTACAAACAGTTGAATTGAACCAAAAAGGAAGAATTTTTAACGAAATAGTAGAATTCTTGACCAAAACAGGTTAATTTTCTACCAAAAAGTTTTATTTTTTATTTTTCAGTCAATAAAAAAATAAGAAATTTTCTACAGATGAGATTAATTTTTAACCAGATAGTAGAAAATCAATTTTCGCGATAAAAATGCAACTGTTTTCTTAAAATTTAATCAGTTTCAGTTGAAGATTCAAGCACTTTTTTGTTGAAAATTTGTCTTGTTTAGCAAAATTGAACTAGTTTTGATTTAAACTTAAATTCTTTTACATAAAAATATGAATTATTATATTTTTGATTAAAAATTTCTGATTAAATTCAACTGGCTTTAATTTAAAATTAAAATCTTTTTAGTTGAATCATATGTAAAAAAAAGGTGCAATGTCTACAAAAAGAAATTAATTTTCATACAAAACAAAAAACAAATGTATCAAAATAGTTACATTTTTAACTTTTTTTTAAAACTTAGTCAAAAAGAATGTTATTCTTCGATGAGCCCTCAATAAATTCACGGAAAAAGAACAATTTAGTCCTCAAAAAATGTGTCAAATAGTGTCAACAGTGTGGTGAGTGCAAGGCCCGTAACATTTAAAATTTTAGGAAAAAATTTGCCTCGTACAGACCTGCATTGGAAAATTTTGAGCGATATCAGTCAGGACTTTGATGGCTTCAGTAGGCGGCGAATTCATTATTCTCTCTGCAGCCTGGTGACTTAGTTCCTGAAACTGCCAGACTTTCAAAGCCCCAATCTCATGACTAGTTTCCAAAAGATGAGTTTGCAACTGATCTAGTTCTTCCTGTTTGTCCGGATAAAGTTTCCTGCAAAATTCAGAGAATTTTTCATGGTATTTTAACAATAAAATCTAAATTAAAACAGGGGAACTACTCAAATCATGGGAAAAAATTCCCTGCCAATTTCAAGTTTGGTCCAGGTATCTCAATTTCAATTATCAACCAAATAGTTGAGTTTTGAATTTAAAAAAATCCGTTTTTAACCAAATATGGAATAGTTGAATTTTCAGATAAAATAATTAATTTTTCATTCGAAACAAAAATTCAACCAGTCATGAATTTTTAGTTAAAATGATGAAGCCTTTAACTGCAGTAGATCAATTTTAAACCAAAAGAGGATTTTCTAACAAAAGAGTTTTACTTGCAACCAAGTACTTTTATTTTCAAACAAAAAGATAAATTTTAAACTAAAACGATGAATTTTTAATAGGAATACTTGAATTTATAACAACAAAGATGAATGTTGAATCAAGAAACTTAATTTTTCACTAAAAAAGACAATTTAAAAAAAAAATACTTTAATTTTTAACCAATTAGTTGAATTTAGAATTAAATTTTTTTAAAACATAATAACTACATTTTTAATTGAAAAAAAATTTAATAAAAAAAAACCATCAAACTTTCAACAAAATAGTTGAATTTTGAACTAAAAAGATCTGTTTTCGTCCAAAAATAGAATAGTTAAAATTTCAGTTAAAATAATTAATTTTTCATACAAACCAAAAATTCATGAATTTAGTCATGAATTTTGAATTAAAATTATGAAACTTCATCTGCATAAGTTTTAAACTAAAATGATGAATCTTAAACTGAAATAGTTAAATTTTCAAGTATAAATATTATTTTACAAACAAAAAGATTCATTTTCTACTAAAAAAGACTATTTTTCAACAAAATACTTCGATTTTCAACCAATTAGTTGAATTTAAAATTTAATTTTCTTTAACCATAATTGAAATAGCTACATTTTTAGTTTAAAACAATTAATTTTCAACCAAAAAAAAACACCGAATTCTCCACAAAATAGTTACATTTTTAATCCAAATCATGAATTTTCAACTTAAAAGATGAATGTTCAAATAAGATCATTAATTTTCTACGAAAAAAATATGAACAAAATAGATAAATTTTCAACAAAATAGTTTAACTTTCAACAATAAAAATAACGAATTGTTAACTAAATAGTTGGGGTTTGAATTAAAAAATATAAATTTTTAACCAAAAATGGAATAGTAACATTTTCAGTTCAAAAACATCAACTTCTAACCAAAAATATCAATTTTAAACTAAAATAATAAATACTTAATAGGAATACTTGAATTTTTAACAAAAATACTTCAATTTTCAACCAATTAGTTGAATTTTGAATGAAATTTTTTTTAATCATAATTGAAATAGCTACATTTTTAGTTTAAAAAAATTAATTTTTAACTAAAAAAACAAAATTTTACAACAAAATAATTGTTAGTGACAAAGATAACTTGTCAAACAAACCTTCAATAATTAAATTTCTAGTTAAAAAAATTAATGTTGAACCAAACAGATAAATCTTTAAGTAAAACTATCAAATATTCAATTGAAATAAGTTATCTTTTCAGTTAAAAAAATTAATTTCCACACAAAAAAATTACTTTAAAAAAAATAGTTACATTTTTAAAAAGTGAAGAGTATACAATGAAAATTGTAAATATTTGACTAAAATATTTGAATTTTAAACCAAAAAGATGAATTTTTAACTGAAATCTTTAATTAGAATAATTGAACTTTTTACGAAAAAAATTAATTTTCAACCAAGATTAACTCATAGCAAAAGACGAGATTTCAATTAAAAAGATCATTTTTCGACCCAAAATTTTAATAATTAAATGATTAGTTAAAAAAATAAATTCCTGTGAAAAAATAGTCATCCAAAAAACATTCAAATAAAATATAAGTTTTCAATCAAACAGCTCATTTTTCAATTAAAGAAATGAATTTTTAATTAAAACTTTTAACGTTCAAAACAAAAAAATAAATTTTCAACTAAAATGGTAAAATGTTTAACTATAATACTTGAATTTTTAACAGAAAAAAGAATTTTTAAACAAGATGATTCACTTTCAAAGGAAAAGATAATTTTCTGTCAAAATTAAAACTAAAATGATGAATCTTCAATTAGAATAGTTGAATTTTATGCAAAAAATATTAATTTCCAACAATGAGGATTAATTTTCTACAGAGAGGGCGAATTTATCACAAAGTAAATAAATTTTCGAATAACTGGTTCAATTTCTGAATAAAAAATATCAATTTTACACTAAATAGTTCATTTTTCATACAAAAAAGAGACATTTACAACTAAAAAATAAAATGGGTAATTTTTACTATTAAAAATCTCATTCTTAATATAAAAAAACAACGGATTTTGAGCAAATAGTTAATTTTTTTACCAGAATAGTTACATTTTAGTTAAAAACATTTAGTTTCAACAAAGTAGTTACATTTTTAACTATAGATGAATTTTCAATTAAAAATATAAATATTCGACTGGAATAGTGAAGTTTTAAACCCAAGATAAATTTTCAACTACAATGATAAATATTTAGGTGAAAAAATTTAATTTTCAACCAAAAAGATGAATTTCTAAACAAGAAGATTAATTGTAGAATAAAAAGATTAATTTTCTACCAAAAAAACAAAGAATTTTTCAACAAAATTCATGATTTTTTAATTTAAAAAAAAACTAAAATAGTTGAATTTTCAAACAAAACTAAATTAACTTTTAGTAAAAAAGATAAATTGTCAACCAAATGTTAAATAACAAAATTTTCAATAAATTATTATTCAACAAAAGAGATCAATCTTCAATTAAAACTATAGAATATTTAATTAGAATAAGGTAAATTTTCAGTTCAAAAAAATTACTTTTCAGATTTACATTTTCAAACGAAGAGATGAATTTTCAAATAAAATTGTAAATATTTAACTGAAATAGTGTAATTTTAAACCAGAAAGATAAATTTTATAACTAAAATGATAAACCTTTAACGAGATTAATTAAAATTTTGACCAAAAAATTAATTATCAACCAAAAAGATTAATTCATACAAAAAAAGACGAATTTTGAACTAAAAAAGATAACTTGTCAAACAAACCCTAAACAGTTAAATTTTGATCTAAAATAATTAATGTTCAACCAATCCGATGACTTTTAAACTAAAATAGTCGAATATTTAATTGGAACAATTTAAATTCTTAGTTAAGAAAAATAACTTTCCACATAAAAAAATAACATTAAAAAAATATGGAAACTTTCAAACGAAGTGATGAATTTTCAAATAAAATGATAATTATTTAACTGAAATAGTAGAATTTTAAACCAGAAATAGGAATTTCCAACTAAAATTGCGAATCTTTAACTAGCATAAATAAATTTTTGACCTAGAAAAAATAAAACGTCAACCGAAGAAATGAGTTTTTAGGTAAAATTATAGAATATTCAAATTAAATAATAGTAACGTTTGAATGAAAAAAGTTATCAACCAAAAAACATTAAAATAAAAAACAAGTTTTCAATCAAACACCTCATTTTTCAGTCAAAGATTAGTCTTAAATAAATGATAAAATGTTTAACTGGAATACTTGAATTTTTAATCGAAAAAAAGAATTTTTAAACAACATGATTGACCTTCAAAGAAAAAGGTAATTTTCTACAAAAAAATCGACTTTTTTCTCACAAAACATATGAATTTTTGAAGAACTTAATTGTTGTATGCAAAAAAGATGATTTTTCAACCAAAAAGATTAACTTTTCACAAAAAGGCGAATATTTTACAAAGTAGATAAATTTTCGAACAAATAGTTTAATTTCTAAATAAAAAATATAAATTTTTAACTGAATAGTTGAATTTTTATCCAAAAAGATACATTTTCAACCAAAAATATAACAGTTAATATTTTTCTTAAAAATTTAACGTGATAAATCCATTCTTTTTAAAAATTACTATTTCTATATGTTTAAAATATCATCAATTCAATTATCAAAATTTCGTAAGCGATAAAAAAACCCAAAGAAAAAAATTACAAAACATTTTTCTTATAATGGAAAATAATAAACATTAAATCATAAATTCTTATTTAATTAAACTACAAGAAAGGACCATTCTTAATTGAACACAATGATTAAAATAATATAAAACTAAATTTTTCTGCGATCAGAAATAAATTCCCAGTTTTAAAATTAAATCCCCGGTACTTTTACAAATGAAGAATATATTTTATTGAATTTTCTATTGCAATAAAAAAAATAAATAAAAAATTAAGCACCTTCCCGAAAAAGTTCACTGACAAAAAAAATCCCTGACAATGCCAAGTTTTCAGGTAAATAGACACCCCGTAATTATTTAATTTGGCAAATTACTTTAAGACTGAAAAGTTGATTCCGTCCAGTTCCTCGACGCCTTCGTTCGATTCATCTGTTCCTTCTTTCGAATTATCTTTAATATCCGAATCATCGGTCGCTTTGTATTCTGTAGATTTCATTTGTAGTTCGACACCGTAACCGGATAAACGCAATCTTCTATTAGGTCTGTTCTACAATTAAAAAAAAATTAAAAAATATTTAAAAACAATGATTTGTGTTTCCCAAACTGTAAATTGTAATTCAAATCGAAGGATCTTCTTACTTTAACATAATGACGAAGAATGTAGTTAATTTTCTCAGTTTCGGTGATGGATTTCAGCTTTTCGTGAAACTGAATAAAACCTTTGGTTCCTACTTGTCCGTACAATATGATCGTTTTTTCGGTTTGTTGTTTTCCCAGGTAAAAATGATCTATACTGTAAGTGTCTGTGTGTTTCCAGTCATCCTGAAAAATTTAAATCACTTATGAAACAGAATTCATAGACAATAATAGAAGAATAAATTTTTTAAATAAAATTAATGTACCAAGTCAAAATATATTGAAATTTTAACAAACGAGTTAAGTTTTCAGAGCTAAAAAGTAAAAGAAAAAAATGGGAAAGATAAATTTTCAAATTAAAAAATTAATTTTCCACTAAAAGAAAAAAAATTTTAAACCAAAGTGGTGAATTTTTAACTATATAATAAATATTTAACCGCCACAGATTAATTTTCATATGAAAAGATTAATTTTTATAACAAGAAGATTAGGTTTCTAAAAAAAACACTACTTTTCAACAAAATACATGAATTTTTAACTAGAAAAGACCAATTTCAACTTTCAACAAAAAAATTAATTTTCAGCTGAAATGATGCATTTTTATTTAAAATTATGGAATATTTAAATGGAATAACTTAAATTTTCAGTTTAAAATTTATTTTCCAAAAAAATAGCTTTCAGCAAAAAAAACTAACTTTGAATCTTCAACTGGAATAGTAGAATTTTAAACAAAAAAGATGAATTTTCAAATAAAAATTGAAAAGTTAAATCTAGAGTTAAAAAAGTTAATGTTCAACAAAAAGTTAACTTTCTAAAATAAAGATAAATTTTGGAACAAAACAGATGATCTTTAACCCAAGAGGACGAAATTTTTAATTTCTATAAATAAAAACACGCAATTTCAACTAAAATGGATACTTTTTCAACCAAAAATGGGATAGTTAAGTTTTTATTTAAACAATTTATATTTAACCATAGAGATCAAGAAAGATCAGAAAGTACTTTTTCAGCCAAGAGAGAGAAAAAATTGCACACAGCTATTCAAGTCATAAAAGACGAATTTTGTACAAGCTGGTTTGAATTTTTAACAAAAAAAGTTATCTTTACAACAAGTGACTTTTTTAAATAAAAAAGAAGAATTTTCAAGAAAATAGTGGAATTTCTAATCAAAGAGTTGAAATTTCAACCAAATGATTGATTTTTCAAACCAAAAATATCAAACGTCAACCACATAGTTTTATTTTCAAGCCAAAAACACGAATTTTATAACAGAAGATTTGAAATTTTTTCAAAAAAGTTCATTTTCAATCAAGTAAGATAGATTTCAAAACTAACCAGTTTCTTTTACAACCAAATTGTTGAACTTTTAAGCAAAAGAGAAGAATTTTTAATAACATTGTCAAATTTTCAACTTAGTGGACGAATTAAAAAAAAGATATTAAACTCCAACCAAAAATAGTTCCATTTTTAACCAAATGGTTGAATTTTCAAGCCTAAAGTCGAATTTTTGTTGGAGAAACTTGAATTTTTAGGAAAAAAGTATGAATTTTAAATTTAAAAGGACGAATTTTCGGCCCAAAACACGAATGTTCAACAAAAAGATTAATTTTCCAAAAAAAGTTGATTTACAAGCTAGACATATGAAGTTTCAAGAAAATAGAGGAATTTTCAAGAATTAAGTCAACTTGCAATCAAGAGAGATGAATTAAAAAAAGATATCATTTTTCTACCCAAAAAGACGAGCTTTCTACCAAAAAACACGAATATTTACTGAAACAAATAATTTTCAACAAAAAAGTTAATTTCCAATGTAGACATATGAATTTTTAAGAAAATAGTAGAATTTTCAAGAAAAAAGTGAACTTTCAATCAAGAGAGGTGCATTTTAAAACAAAAAAGGTCATTTTTTCGTTCAAAAGGACGAATTTTCTGTCCAAAAAAATTGAATGTTCATTCAAAAGGTTAATTTTCAACCAAGAAAGATGAATTTTGAATAAAAAATTTTGAAACAAAATAATTGAATTTTCCAACAATAAAATTAAACTTATATCAAATAGCTCCATTTGAAGTGAATAATTTAATTTTGTGTCCAAAAATACGAATTTTTTAAAAAGCAGTTGAATTTTCAACACAAAAATTAAATTACAATCAAAAGACATGAATTTTAAAACGAAACAGATGATTTTTTAATCCAAGAGGACTAATTTTGTGTCCAAAAATAAAAATACTCAACAAAGAAGTTAAATTTTCCACCAAGGCGAAGTAGTTCAATTTTTATCCAAATGGTCGAATTTTAGACCCAAAAGGATTGATTTTCTATACAAAAACAAGAATTTTCACCAAAGATTTTAATTTTCGACCAAAGAAGATAACTTTTCAACAAAATACTTGAAGTTTCAGAAAAATACTTAAATTTTTAACCAAAAGAGAGATGAATTCTGAACCAAAAACATAATACATAATTAACATTCAATGTAAAAAATTAGATTTCTTTATCAGATTCTATTCATGAAGTTCGCATTTAGCAAAAAAAAAACAACAAAAACTTTCTTTATAATTGGGAAACGCAAATATTTAAAAAAAAGTTTTTGACGTTTATTTTAAACATTGTTTAACACAAGAGAGCAAAGAATTGCAAAATAAATGATTTTTTAAATAAAATTATGAATCTTTAATTGAAATAGTTGAATTTTAAACTAAAAAGATTAATTTTCCACTGAAATTATGAATATTTAACTAGAATGCTTAAAATTTCAACCAAATAGATGAATTTTAAAGCAAAAATATTATTTTTCAAACAACAATAATAATAATTTTCTACCAAAAAATACAATAATCCAGCGAAATACATGAATTTTGAACGAAATACTTAAATTTTCAATTAAAGAAGACAAATATTCAACTAAATAGTAGAATTTTGAACTAAGACAAAAATATTTTTAACAGAAAATGAGATAATTAAATCTTTAGTTAAAAATATTAATTTTCAATCTGACTGATGAATTTTCAAATAAATGATAAATCTTCAACTAGAATAACTGAATCTTAAAACAAAAAATTATTTTCAATAAAAAAGATAAACTGTTAATCAAAACTGAAATATTTAGGTTTTCAGTTTAAAAAAATCAATATTCAATCAAAAAAAGATCATTTTTCTATTAAAAAAATGTATATTTAATTTTTAGCCAATAAACAAATGATCAAACAAGTGATGAATTTTAAATAAAATTATGGAATATTCAACTGGAATAAAAGTTACATTTAAAGTTAAAAAAAAGTATGAATTTGTAATGATACACAAATTTTTAAGCAGGCAGTTTAATTTTTCAATAAAAATATCAATTTTCAACCCAATAGTTGAATTTTCATTTAAAAAAGAGAAAGCTACAACCCAAAATAGTTCAACTTTCCGTTAAGAATCTAATTTTTAATTAAAAAAATGGATTTTCAGCAAAATAGTTCAATCTTATACTGGAATAGTTACATTTTTCGTAAAAAAATTATTTTTTACGAAGTAGTTACATTTTCAAAAAGAGATGAATTTAAAATTAAATGGATGAATCTTCAAACAAAAAAAAAAAAGATTTAACAAAAGAGTTTAACTTTCAACCAAATAATTTAATTTCCAGTCTAAAAGTTGAATTTTCAACTAAAATGATAAAATATTTTTAATTTAACCTTCAAAGAAAAAGATAATTTTCTACCACACATTTTTTTTTTAAACAAAATATGTGAACCTCCAACGAAATAGTTGAATTTTTAATTAAAAAAGAGAAATTTTCATCCAAAATGTTGAATTTTGAACTAGAAAAGATCAATTTTGCACAATTCAAAAAAACTCTCAAAACTACTTGAAAAACGTTATTCTTTTTAAATTTGGAAGAGTGCACTTTTCAATTGTGACGAATTCAGACTTGGAGCAGGGATTTTCCTAAATTCTAATCATCTAAATCCAAATTATAAAACTTTAAAAAATTCTATTTCCAAGTAAAAAATTCCGTAGTTCCAAATCCAATATTTCTTCACGGAAACTTCATATTAAAAAATAAAAGCGATAATTATTTTCTAAAAAAATTGATAAAATAATTGTTTCTGTATGTTTAGGCAATCATAAATTCGATTATCAAACTTAAGTCAGCGAAAAAATCACAAAGAGGGAATAAATTGCAAAAGGTTTTTCTTAAAATGGGTAAAAAATTCTTTCTCTAATAAAGTATAGATAAAAATGTACAAAATAAAACGTTACATTTTTTAAAAACTATGATAAGCTTTCTTTTTTAATAAATTAAAAGCTCAAAGAGTGAAAAATTTAGGATAAATTCAAAACACTTCAGAACAATTCAATTTACATTCAAATAAATTGGAAAAATGTTTAAACAAACAAAAAAGTGCATTGACTTCCGTAAAACTGGAATGAATTTAGAGGAATTATTAATGAAAAAGAAGAATTCAATGAAATTTTTAAAACAATTTGAAAATATGAAAAAACTTTATTAAATTCAGTAACTTTGATAAGAGCTTGAAAAAAATTCAAGGGATCCCCAATAATTTGATTAAATGCTTAAGAATTCAAGTTGAGGTTAAAAACTGTTTAAAATTTTAAAAATAATCACTAAATTAAGTAGAATTGAGCGAATTTAGAAGGATTCAAGTGAATTAAAAAAATTCGAGAGAATTCCAATAATGATTAAAAACAAATTCAAAATAAATTGAAAAAAATTCATGTGAATTGGAACAATTTTAAGAATCGAAAAAATTTGATTTTATACAATAAATTTTAAGTGAATTAAAATTTTTTTTAAAGAAATGAGAAGATTTGCATGAAATTCATAAAAAAATCAACATGAATTTAACAAGCACTCAAGTGAATTTAAAAAATTTTTAAAACAGGGAAAAATTAATTGAATTGTGCAGAATTTTCGAAATCTTCGAAACCCTATGAAATCCCTCATGTCTGATGAAAATTTTTTTGAAATCCATTAAAATATTAAAATCCCTTAAAATTATTAAAACCCCTGGAAATCCCTTGAAATTGTTTAAACATCTTGAATATGCCTTGGATTATTTTAAAATATCCTAGAATATTTAAGTCTTTGAAAGCCTTCAAACTACTGAAATAAATAAAAAAATCTATAGGAATCTTTTAAAATGTCCTAAAATATTTCGAACCCATTGAAATCTTTTGAAAGCCTTTGAAAACGCCTGAAAATCTTTTACACTACGGCCAAGTATTTCAAATCCTTTTAAATCACATTAAATTACTGAAATCAATAAAAAAATGTATGTTTTATCTTTTAAAATAATCCAAATTATTTCAAATCCTTTACACTCCTGTGAAATTTTGTAAACCTCTTGAAAGTGCCAAGGAATTTGAAAAAGTATATGTTAAAATAATTTAAATCTTTTAATCATTTGATCAACTGATCCTAAGTTTCAATTAAATTACAAATTTTTAAAAAATCAATCGAATTAAGTAGAAAATAGAAAAATTAAAGAAATTCAAATTAAGTAAAAAAAACTTCCAGTTAATTCATAAAATTTAAGACTGAAATATTATAAAAATCCGTGATATTCTATAATGATATTTTCTGAAATCATTGAAATCCTCGGAAATATTTAACAATATTTTCCATCCTCACACGTCCTGTCAAGAGAATTTCAAAGAATTCAGGGTGAATTCCAAATCTCTTTAAACTTTTAAACCCCGTTCAAAATACCTCAATTATCGTGAAGAAATTCTGTAAAATCTACTAAAATATTATAAAATTCCGTGCTATTCTATGATAATATTTTCTGAAATCATTGAAATCCTCAAAAATCTATTAAAATATTTTCAATCCACACACGTCCTGTAAAATCGTTCCATATCTTCAGAATTTCTAGTTTAATTAAATTACAAATTAAAAAAAAAAATCCATTCACTTAAGTAGAAGAGTGAATTTATAGAAATTCAAGTGAATTAAAAAACTTCCAGTGAATTCATAAAATTCAAGAGAATTTCAAAGAATTCAGGATGAATTCCAAACCTCTTCAAACTTTTAAACCCCTTTAAAAATGTCTCACTTCTCATGAATAAATTCTGTAAAATCCACTGAAATATTATAAAATTTCGTAATATTCTGTGATGATATTTTCTGAAATCATTGAAATCCTCGGAAATCTATTAAAATATTTTCAAGTCTAACACGTCCTGTAAAATCGTTCCATATCTTCAGAAATTCTTTATCCTTTAATATTTCAAAAGCTTTAAAGTCACTTTAAATTATTAAAATTGATTTAAAAAAATTCTTTTAATCTTTTAAAATAATTCTAATTATTTAAAATCCTTTACCCTTCTTTCAAATTTTCTAAATCTTTTGAACCTATCAAGGAATTTGAAAAAAATACTTTAAAATAAATTAAATCCTTTAATCGTTTAAATAATTTATCCTAAGCTTCAATTAAATTACAAATTAAAAAAAAAACAATCAAATTAAGTAGAAAATAGAAAAATTATAGAAATTCAAGTGAATTAAAAAACTTCCAGTGAATTCATAAAATTCAAGAGAATTCCAAAGAATTGAGGGTGAATTCAAAATTTCCTCAAATATTTAAAACCCTACAAAATATCTCACTTTTCATGGATAAATTCTTTAAAAGGCACTGAAATATTATAAAATCCGTGATATTCTATAATTATATTTTCTAAAATCATGGAAAATGTATTAAAATAGACTGAGTTTTTAAATCCCTTGGAATCATTGAAATCCTCGGAATTCTGATAAAATAACGTGAAATCTTTTTAAATATTTTAAAACCTCATACGTCCTGTAAACTCGTTCCATGTCTTAAGAAATTCTAGAAAATTCTTTATCCTATAATATTTAAAAAGCTTTAAAATCACTTCAAATTACTCAAATTGATTTGAAAAAAATCTTGTAATCATTTAAAGTAATCCAAATTATTTCAAATCCTTTACACTTCTTTGAAATTTTGTAAACCTCTTGAAAATTCCAAGGAATCTGAAAAAATACGTTCAAATAATTTAAATCCTTTAATCCTTTGATAAATTGACCCTAAGGTTAAATTAAATTATAAATGAAAAAAAATCCATTGAATTAAGTAGAAAAGAGAAAAGTTATAGAAATTCAAGTGATTTAAAAAACTTCCAGTGAATTTATAAAATTCAAGAAAATTCCAAAGAATTCAGGATGAATTCCAAATCTCTTCAAACTTTTAAACCCCTTTGACAATGCCTCACTTCTCATGAATAAGTTCTGTAAAATCCACTGAAATATTATAAAATTCCGTGATATTCTATTATGATATTTTCTGAAATCATTGAAATCCTCGGAAATATTTGAAAATATTTTCAAGTCTTACACGTCCTGTAAAATCGTTCCATACCTTTAGAACTTCTAGAAAATTCTTTATGCTATAATATTTAAAATGAAATCTATTAAAAATTTCTTGGGACCTTCATACATACATTTTTCTTTAACATTTACTTGTCGCTCGAAATCTGATAAAATTACGTCTAGAAAGAAAAAATAAATGATGAATTGACTTTTGTACCTCATTTATAAGTCGGTCGATGTCTTCCAACGAGCAGGTGAATTTGCCACCAACATCAACTAAAATATCGCAGCCCAAATGGGAAGCATTTTTATTTTGAGCCATTTGAGAGAACATTTCAACTCGAGCTGAATATATTCGAAGAGATAGGCCCAGTTTAAGTACAGCAGTTTCAGCTGGCGATAGAAATTGTTCAGCTGTTCGTACAACCGCTTCATAGTGCTCTTTCTCTGTTACTGAAAAGAAAAAAAGTTTCAATTATTTAAAAAAATAAAATATTCATTATATAGGTTTTTAATTAGGAATTATTAAAATATTAATAATTTTAATTAAAATAAGACAAGGATGATTTAAATTACAATGATTGGTGTAATTTTCAGTGTTGGCTAGTAATTCGTTACTTGTAACAAAATATCTGAGAAAATTAGGTTCTTTGGAACTTTTTAAAACCTTAGTTTCTTTCTTAGATAAGTAAATTGTAACGTAACTTAGTTACTATTTTTGTAGTCACTTGTAACTTTAAGCTAATCAATTTTTCGTTATTATTAAAATCATTTTTTCATAAAATCCGTAACGAAAGTTTGTCTTAAAAAATATCTTAGGTTCAAATTTTAAGATTTAAGCGTTTGAAATAGAAAGCGTTCTTAATGAAACAATTTTGAGTTAAAAGCCTTTAAAACTGAATAAACAAAAAAATAAAATGATTCAACGCTATTTTTTTTGTACAATTTTCCTGAACAGTTTATTATATTAGCAAAATGGCAAATTCCCAACAGAAAAGTACCATATTATAAAATATCCGAGCTAGAAAAGTCCTGAGTTATAAAATTCCCGAATTTAAACAATTAAATACATTTTTCTATCAATCTTATTTATTTATTAAAAATACGAAAATCAACAAATATTTTAAAAAATTGCTTTTAATGTTTCAAGTTTATAAGATTATTGTTTTAATTAAAAATAATTATAATTGAACAAAATTTTCATCCAGAAATATCTTTTTTTCAATTATTGTTATTATTAAATCTAACAATGGTTTTAGAAACTTTAAACTTCAGAAAAATATATATACATTTTTTTTAAATATTTGATTATTAT
>JAAAKG020009140.1:0-21149 GCA_010014905.2 Druon quercuslanigerum
GGTTCTCTAAGTACTTTAGGCTGTTGCTCTTGGTGGTTCGGAACCCACCTTAAACTGTAGGTCCCCCTCCCACCACCGAGTAAGTGTGTGGGAGGTGTGTTATGGAATAGGAAGAAGGTGAAAGAAAAAAATGTAAACCCTTAGGGGACATATTAGAAGCTTCCACAACTAACTAATAGCACAATTTAAAAATCAAAAGGCGCATTTTTAATTCCAAAGTTGAAACTTCCTATCCAAAATAGAATATTGTTCAACTAAGTAGTTTAATTTTTAAAATATAATAATTCTGAACCCAGAATTCAATGGCAACATTTTCAAATTAAAAGGCGCATTTTCAATTGGAAGATTGATTTTTTTGTCCAAAATAGACTAATGTTTAACAAAATAGTTTAATTTTAAAAAACAGAGATTACCTCTAAACTCAGAATTTAATGGCAAAATTTTCAAATTTAAAGGCGAGTAATTATTTCCAAAGATGGAAGTTTCTGACTAAGATAGAATAATGGTAAACAAAATAGTTTAATTAAAAAAAAGAAATTAATTCTGATCCCAGAATTTGATGGCGAAATTTTCAAATTAAGAGGCGAATTCTTAATTGAAAATATGGATCTTTCTATCCAAAATAGAATAATGTTTTAAAAAATATAATAGTTTAATTAAAAAAAGAGAATAATGCTGATCCTAGAATTTAATAGAAAAATCTTTAAATTAAAAGGCATATTTTTGAATTCCACAAGTGAAAATTTCTATTCAAAATCGAATAATGTTTAACACATTAGTTTGATTAAAAAAAGAGATTAATTCTGACCCCAGAATTAAATCGCAACATTTTCAAATTAAAAGGAGAATTTTTAATTCTACAGATGGAACTTTCTATTTGAAATAAAATAATGCTTAACAAAATAGTTTAATTTAAAAAAAGAGATTAATTCTATTCTCAGAATTGAATGGCAAACATTTTCAAAATAAAATGCGAATTTTTAATTCCAAAGATGGAACTTTCTGACCCAAATAGAATAATGTTAAACAAAATATTTTAATTAAAAACAGAGAATAATGCTGATTCCATGTTTTAATGAAAAAAATTTCAAATTAAAAGACGAATTTTTGAATTCCAAAGATGGGAATTTCTATCCAAAATAGATTAATGTTTAACACAATAGTTTGATTAAAAGCAAAGAGATTAATTCTAAAACCAGAATGTAATGTCAAAATTTTTTAATTGTTAGGCGAATCCTTAATTCCAAAGAGGGAAATTTCTGTTCAAAATAAAATAATGTCTATCCAAATAGTTTAATTTCAAAAAAGGGATTAATGCTGATCCCAGGAAATAATGGCAAAATTTTCAAATCAAAAGGAGAATTTTTAATTTCAAAGATAAAACTTTCTATCCTATAATTGGCTAACTTTTTATGAACAATAATTGTACTGAAAGTTGGTAAAATGTTCAAACTGATTTTTAGGGGAATTACTTGACAGTTAAAAAGCACACACTTGGCTCAATAACTGCCGGATTGTACCTGTCAAAAATAGCTTGCTTGGAGATCGAACAGTTTTACTCATGGTAGCCGGCCTTGCTGTAGGTCGCTGGCTTTTGAAATCTGAATCTGCCAGAGTCAAAGCTAAAACACTTGCAAAGAGTCGTTAAAAGGTCGTGCTCATTTACCACGTGTCGGTCAATGTCGGTGGTGCAGAAATTTGCATACCGATTTTGCCGGGATCGGGTGCTAATCTGAAAAATTGTACCCGATCCAGTCACAGTGCGGTAACGAACATGACATAAGTGGCTGCAGTCTGTGACGGAATCAACAAGACAACCCGCAAAAGTCTCATTCACCCTGAGGACATGAAGTGACCAAAGGACGACCGCATATTATTCATACGCAGGGATGCTTTTCAGGCTATTAACCAGTGAAAGCTTGGCACCTCCAAGAGCGCCGATGAAAAGGACGATTAACTTAACAGAATATTCCCGGTACAATCATTGCATCTCCCTTAAAAGGTGTTTATAGCTCTCATTCTTTTCTTTCTTCTTGACTATGATGTTTTTGTCAGCTGATGCCGAAAATTCGATAACGAATATGGTTCGCTTCTCGAAGTCAAGGAGTGTGCAACAGAAACAATTGTCAAGAATATAAACTTCCAGTTTGTGCGTCACTTATAATTCTCGACAATTGACTCTATTTCCCTAGGAGCGTTTAGCGGGCGATACTAGGGCTAATGCCGTAAGAATGATAGAGATGGTAAAAAAGCACTTCTAGTGCCGCATTGTGCATTTGGATGTAGCTCATTCCCGCATGAGTTGGACAACGTGCATGTCACGTCCTGCAGCTATCATCGGGAATATCTTGGCTCCAAATGTGGTGACGTTGTGTTAAGATGGAAATGACAACATCTTGACATGCTAAAATGAAACCCTCCGTGCCCAACTTCAATTCGGATGATTTAAGGAAAGCAAAAGTTAGCTCACAGGACAATGACTACTTCTCCACATTGATGTAAAAGATGCCGTGCATCCTCTTATCGAGCAGCTACCCTGGATTTTTTTCTCCTGTGCTTTCTGAATCCGGGCTTTCAGGAGTTAGTACTCGAGATAGATAAGATTTTATGCATTCTGCTCACCTTTGATGCTCAAGTTAAGTCCCCGTGTGTCAGCAGCCTCCTCCGCTGCTTTATACATAAACGCAACTTTGCCCACTTCTTCATGCTTGCTGATCATTTTAAGAAGAGCGTCTCTTCCATTTGCGACTCTATGTGCAGTATCCAAAACAATCCTGTTCTAGACTTAAAATATTCTTTAAAGAAGAATTAAAATCCTAATACTGGCTAATATTGGAAATGATATCAGATTGGATATATGCAAATAAGCCTTACAAGCCGTTTCTTCCAATCGTTGCCGCATTTGCATTTGAGCTTTTGAAGGCAGCCGAGAATGCACTGCAAAGTCTGGGTGATATGCATCAGCTGAAAACAGTGAAACAGTGAAAACAGTAGACCTTTCCAAATTTTGTCTCTTTTTTCCCTTTCTCTGTTAAATGAATTGTCCTCTCTGCTCTCTTCTGAGATTGATCAAGCAGCTTCGTCATAGGTATATCAATTGAAGCCATTTCCACAATTCGTGGACCCCTTTGATTTAATAGAAATTGTTGCTGCCTTGAAGGTACTTTTTTATGTGTGTCACAGTTACAATATTGTGACGAGGTAAGATCGCATCGACAGGCAGCTATTTCAAAATCTTACTTGCTTCAGATTGAAATTGTCTGACCAGACTTTGGACAGAGGGCAAATCCCTACGACTAAGTGAGTTAGCTTTTATTTTCATGTACTTGTTATTTAAAGTTTCCATTTTATCTTTTTCAGGTTCATCGTCGCAATGGATGCCTTTCACCACAATTTCTTAAGTCGTTTAGCAGCGACAGCAGCTACTCCATTTAATATAAGCAGAGATGTGAACTGTCTAAAATTGTGCATTTAAGAACTATCTAAAAATTTTTTATACGGTGCATAGTATTTCTTTTATTTGTAAAAACCAATATTGAAAATTAAAATATAAATTGCTGCACGCCTGAGTTAAACCTACAGGCATTTTCAAAATTTTCGAGACAATTTTTCAAACATTAAAAATTCCTTTTACGGCTATTTTTAGTATTCAGAAATCGAACAATTTGTTATTAAAATTTCTTTCGGTAAACAGAAAATTACACAGTTCCACAAAAAACATTCTGTAACCCGAGCTTAATCACTATAATCATACGTTTTTGTGGTCGCTGAATCTGAATCCGAGGTCATATTCAATTCATTATGTCAAGTTCAAGGTCTAGTGAAGATAATTAGAAGAAGAAAAAAAACAATTAATCGGCGTGATCCGCTACTTTAAGTCGTTTTGGGGGTCGCTAAATTCGAATCGTTGTTTATTTTTACCACATCAGACAGGATGCAGGTCATTCTAACTTGAAAATTGAGAAAAACATGGAATTGGACAAAACTTCTACCCATGATTTTCTCAGTGTTGACATAAGGATAACCTTCATCCCTACCTTATGGGATCAAAGTAGCCACAGATGCAGATTCAGCGACCTCACAAAGCTATAGTTGTGCTGGATAATCTTGGGTTGCAGAGTTTTTTGTGTGGTGCCTTGTTATCTGTTTTAGAATTGTCAAAATCTGAAAAAAAGCAAAAATGAACATGTTAAGCTGAATAAAGCAAGGTATAAAAAAGCTAAGAAAAAAAATTATCTTAAAAACTTTTTTGATTTTCTTGAACAACTGAAAATTAAAGATTTGATTACAAAAAATATAATAAAAAATAAAAAAATTCCATTTTTTGGTCAAACTATACCATTTTGTGGAGAAACCACGAAAGCTATAAAAAAATTAATGAAAAAAAGTTGCTGATCCAAAACATCGCCAACAATTTTGTTGTCAATATCTGTTCGATAGGATGCATTTATATTGTTTTAATCGCAAATAATAAATTTAAAAATTAAATTTTCGTAAATACGAAACAAGCTACAATTATATTTTATGCCACAAAATTTTTCGCCTAAAGTACATCTATAAAATTTCTTAGAGCTGTTGTTTTAATCGCAAATATTAAATTAAAAAATTAAATTTTTGTAAATAAGAAACAAGTTACAATTAGATTTTATTCCACAAAATTTTTCGCCTAAAGTATATCTATAAAATTTCTTAGAGCCACTTTACTCTAGGATGCGTACGATGAGTTTAAATCGTAAATCATATTGGAAAGTAAACAAATTAAATTTGTGGAAAAGCTAAAGGAGCTGTAATTAAATGCTCAATTAAGAAATGGTTTTCATTATAAAATGTACACTTCTTGAAGATATCGAAACAAGACAATGAAAATACATGTGTTTCAATTCTAGTAAATATTATTATTTGTAATGATCCAAATTTATTAAAATGATCAATTTTTCAGGGTAGCTGATAATAAAATCAATAAAATTAAAAAAACTACTATTACAGTAATCATGATAAATAAAATTTGTTCTTTGTTTTGAAATATGTGAATAAGCAATACTAGGCCAAAGCACAAAAAACGTACATTTGATGTAATAGTGTTGAAAATAATGCAGAAAAGTTCTTATTTTCGGTAAAATCAAGTGTGAAGCACGACATTCGTTATCAGACTCTGTTCGTGAAGCCGAAAGATCTTTTAAAAAATGGAGTTAGCAATCACAAAATTACAGTTGTTAAATTGTTTTTATTGAAAATTTTTTTAATTGATGGATTGATACATTAAATATTATATATTTAACTGAGAGTTTATATGGTTTTGTTAAAAATTCAACTGCTTGGTTAAAAGTTCTACTACTTTGCTAAAAAAAAATTTTTGGTCGGCGATTTATCATTTTAGTCGAAAATTTCCATTTTTATTAAAAATTCATGTTTTGTGTTTGAAACTTCACCCATTTCATTAAGGATTTGATTTTTTTACATTTTTATTTGACATATCTGGAATGTTCAAAAATGTTTTTGATATACTTTAAGAATCATCAGGTAATTATTTTTATATGACTTTACATAAAATAAACCGAAAAACACGGACAAATAAACTTTAACTAGGTGCGGAACCATAAACTAAACATAAATTTTTGGAATTGAAACCTATTAGTTTGACTCTAACTCAATTATCAACTAAAACTATTTGTTATCATAACTATAGAAAATTGTCAGGATTTCGTCAATTTCAATAAACTCCGCTACCACTGATTTGTTGGCCTCGGGTCTGTTACGCAAATAATTCGAAGCGTATTTTCTTCATTACAGTCAAGGCCGTATTACGTAAGTTTTGACCTTGAAACAATATGAAGCAGTAGTGCTCAGAGAGTCGTATCTTGTACAACTACAGATACAGGAATGACTACTTAACCTTAAGGACTGTCAAAGAAGGCTTTGGGGAAGGGAGGCAAACATGAAGCCGGAAATTCAAAGGGAAGAAAATATTCGGGAGATGAGTGAACATACATTTTGGTTTAATATTCTTCTCACTAACAACTTCTTAAACAAATTTGTATTTTGTGTGAAATCCGCTTTGTTAAAAATTAACTTCTAATTACGTTCCAGTCTTTAATTTCTGACAATCGACTAGCGAGAACACGTTTCGTTTCTTCAGGCGGAGGTGGCATGGGCTTTGTAGAAATAAATGTTTGATAGAGAAGTTGCCAAAATATTAGAGCATCTGGTTAACAAATTGAAGCGGAACTATTACTTACACATAATTGCGTCAAGTTTTAAGGAACAAAAGACATTTACCATGCTAGAATTCGAAAGTTTTTAACGTAAAAAGTACAAAGAGCCCGATTTTTTACTATACAGATAGACTCTTTCCTTAAATTAATTTTTCCGTTTTCCATTTAAAATTATTTTTAATAGACATTTCATTTTTTTTTTTTTTTTAAAAGACAAAAACACAAAGTCAAAAAGTCTGTATTTGAAATTGATTAAAAATCATTTCTTTGGATGAAAAGATTGTTTCATGCCGAGATTCCGGTGTTTATTGTTCCGGCAAATTAATGATGCTTTGGTGATTCTGAATAGTGAGCAGACCAAAATTTTTTTTGGCATAGAATGTATTAGTATTATAATTCAATCGAATCGCCTCCAAGAAAGGAATCTTTCCAGTTGTTGCACACATTTTAAATCTTGTAACTAAAATAAGTTTAAAGATAAAAACTTCATTTTTTTTAATATTATAAAGTGCTCAAAAATAGGTCATTAAAATTGTTGGCAATCCTTCTGTCAATTTTTAAATATTAGTAGTGAAAATAAGGTTTTTAAATTTTACTAAATTATCTGCAACCCTCTTCAAGTTATTGTGTTTACAGGAAGTGTGAAATACACGCAAACTCTTCCAGGCAATTACTTTCTCTAAGAAGAATCAAAAACATTTTATAGTGCATCAACGTTACTATCACCTTATTAACGTTAATATGGACCAAGTTTCAGGGGAAAAACACATGTACCCATAATTTTTGTCGCTCGTATAAAAAATAAAATTTTATAAAGTCATTACTAAACATTTTCAAATTTAAGTTTACTTCTTTGAGCCCATAATTGTCAAATCTCAAGTTGTTATTTTTTGTATATAGATCTGTCTAAAATTTTATTGTTACTAAAAAATGCAAAGATCAATACAATGTACGCTTATACGCGATATGTAAATTTATAGTGTAATTTATATAGTGTAATGTAAGAAAAACAATCTTTTTAATCCTTTAACACACAAAAATAGATTTATCTAGTGTACTCATTCTCCTCGATAATGTACATTATTTAAAATGTGTTTGTTCAACATAACTCTTACTAGCAATCTACACAATTATTTACATATTCATATTTATTTCTTTTTCCTCAAATATAGTCCTAAAGATCAAATATAAATTTTATTATTACAAATATTTTATACAAATTTAAAATAACACAAAACTTCTGAAAGTACAAGTTTGCGGCTATTCTAGCATGCAACTGCTGAATTAAAGCGATGAATGAACCCATTCGTATATGTCTGTTAATTTTGTTTTGAAGACCAATCTTATTTGAAAATATCAACTGCTTTATTATGAATCATAATCTTTTCTGTGTAAACATATGCTCTTAAAATAACTGGTACATGGTACATAATAGGTACATGTACTACTTTAAATTTATGAAATTGATAAAATCCACTTAGAGTTACAGACTCTTATGTTCTCTACAAGCTAAATGGAACCACTGGTTTCAGAATGTTAACAGCCATTATGTAAGTAATTCTGTGAAGGGAAATAATATTATATTCATTTAATAATTACCTAATCACGAAAGAAGACTTCCAGGCAGACCAACATTTTTAATGATATTTTTACATTCCTTTTATTTTTTGTGATTTGTTTCAATATAAAAAATTTATAACTTTATAATAATTAAAACAATTTTGAATACATAGCTTTTCTACATTTTCCTGGTGGTGATGCATAGTTAATTAAAATATTACCTTTATCTCATGCCATTTAGAAATATGGTCTCGTAGATTCAACAAAACGTTTAAATGAAAATCTTTAATTTTCCAGATATAATAAAAAGTACAATAAACATAACTTTTATGGTCACAAATGTTTTGTACGTATCTGAAATATTACAAACTTTCATAATACTTTTAGTACTTGGACAATATTTAAGTCGTGAATTAAGACCAATACTTAAAACCAATATTTAATTTTTCTTTTGCACACCAATCTTCTTTGATCATGTCAGCAGCTTTTTCTGCAATCATCATTACTGGCGTGTGTGTATTTCCTCTTGTATTATTTGACATTATAGCTGCGTCAGCTACTCTAAGCCCTTGGACTCCATAAACCTTCAATCTAGGATTAACTACAGCACCGGGATCTTCTTTAGGTCCCATTTTACAAGTCCCTACTTAATGGAATCCAGGTAAAGTATTATTTCTCATTATACAGATCCAATAATCATCGGTATTAAAAATAAAGTAATTGCAAAGTTCTTGAGGAGAATCAATTAACTTGTTACCATTATCCTTAAATAATTTAGTGTTAAACAGTTCCAGAGTTTTTCGAATAAGTTCTAACTCTACACGTACGTCGGAATCATCCTTAAAGTAACCAGGATAGATAAAAGGATTTCCCCATATTGGATCCGTTTCATTCAGTTTAAGGTAGCCTCTACTTTTCGGAGCAAGTAAATACATATAAGGTACAATTGTGTAATAATATGAACGAACTCCGAGAGTACCTAAGTCTGAAGCGCTCTTTTCCATGAAAAAAATTTGCCTATCGGGTACACCATCCATTTCTTCATATTTGGTTTGAGTAAATACGCTCACCGCAGCAGCTCCCGCTGATGACAGAGGACCTGTCTGCGTTATTACATATTGTTGTAAATCTGCCTGCTTGTGTTTTAAAGATTTTTCTGTAACTGTTTTGTTGTTCAAACCAAAAAACACTCCAAGGCAGGTCACATGATCCTGCATATTTTTACCTACTGGCAAATTTAAAATTACTTCTATACCTAGCTTCTTGAGATCATCAGCTGGACCAATGCCAGAAAGCATTAGCAATTTTGGAGAGTTAATAGTTCCAGCTGAAGATATTACTTCCTTCTTGGCATATGCAACTTTAACGTTTTTCAAACTGTTAGCAGTAGAAGTGTACTCTACACCAATTGCCCTGTTTTTTATGGGATCAAATATTATCTTTGTTACATATGCCTCAGTCTCGATAAAAAAATTTGATCTTCTATTTCTAATCGGTTGGATAAATGCACTGTTGGTGCTTTTACGTTGACCATCTCTTGAAACCGTTTGCGTAATCATAGCGCCCAATTGTTCCTTTCCATTGACATCCAAGTTCTTGTAACCCAATTCCAATAAGACTTCTAGGATATTTTTCGTATTTAGGTCCTCGTATGTAAATCTTTGCACTGATTGATATCCTCCTATTCCATGATATTCGGGATTATCCTCTATAATTTGTGACAATTTAAATTATTTTATTATAATATATGCACAATGTTTGTAAGTTCTGTAGAAGTTACTTGCTCTCTTATTTTTTAATTTATTATTTACGATTACACGAGGTTTTATCAAAAAATAACGAGATTTTTCAAATTTCCCGGTCTATATTTGTCCGTCTGGATTTTGTATGGGCATTGGTAGCCTTATTGCATGTTTACTTTGCCATCAGTTGTCAGTGAAGTTATACATGTTTTAGTGAGCTCAGCGATTTATCACTTTAAAAAAAAATGGACTAGAGAGTTTGCATCAAGTTTTGTTACAAAAATGGAATAAAGTGCAGTAATGTTGTTGAAATGTTAAAAGCTGCTTTTGATGATTCGGCTATGAGCCGAGCAAGAGTTTTTAAGTGGTGTAAGCGTTTTAAAAATGGTTGGGAAGACGAAGATGGCGAGCACTCTGGGTGTCCTCGCACATCGGTAATGGACGAAACCGTCGAGAAAGCGGAAAAAATGATTATGAGCGATCGTCGAATTACTATTAGAGTGGTTGCTGAGGATGTTGGTATATCATACAACTCATGTTATACAATTTTTACGGATGTTTTACACATGAAACGTGTGGCAGCAAAATTTCTTCCAAAACTACTGAATTTTGACCAAAAACAATACCGCTATGACATCGCTCAAGATTTACTAAATGAAGTGAATAACGACGCTTTATTGCTCGAGCGAACCATAACAGCTGTTGAATCATGGGTTTATAGATATGACGTGGAAAATAAGGCTCAATCGTCCACCTGGAAGCATTCAACGTCACCAAGAGCGATAAAAGCACGACAGGTTGGATCAAACGTGAAGATTTTGCTCAGTGTGTTTTTCGATTTCAACGGTTTAAGGGATTATGATTTCTTACCTAAAGGTCAAACGGTCAATGAAGAATATTATGCTTTACGTCGTTTGCGTGAAGTAATTCGAAAAAACTATCAATTTTGTGGCCAAATAAGTCATGGCGACTGCACCACGATAATGAACCTGCTCATGCATCAATGTTTGTTCGTGAGTTTTTGGCCAAACACAACACCGTATTGATGCCATAATTACTGTATTTACCGGACATGGCCTCCTGTGACTTTTTTCTATTCCCAAAGATGAAGTAACCCATGAACGGAAGACGTTTTAACGACATTCATGAGATAAAAGCAGAATCCCTGAAGCAGATTAATGTCACATCGAAAAGTGAATTTTAAAAGTGCTTTGATGACTGAAAAATACGCTGCCATAAGTGCATTATATCCTAGGGGGACTTCTTTGAAGGGGACAAAATTGATATTCACGAATAAATAAATATTATTGGCAGAAAACGAAAAGTCTTGTTACTTTTTGATCACTCCTCGCAAAAGACTCAAAGGCTTCCAGTTTAAATACAATCGTTTGTGAAATTTAAGACCACTTTCAAGTGCAATAATTTTTAGCTGGACCCTAAATCCAGCTTTAATGAAAATATTACTGTTTTATAATTGCAAACTTTTTCTTCGACGTTTAAAACTAAAAATATTTTTTAAAGATGAATTCAGATCCTAGTATTTGCTGAAATTCAAAAGGATTATAGTGTTTCTATGCCAGATTAAGCCCTGAAATATTTTTAATTTAAAAACTGCCACTATTTTAGGGTTTCTAATGATATTTCTCGTGATTTAAAAATATCTATAACGTTATTAGAGTGTTTCAAAATTTTAAAATTTAACCTCCTTATCTCTGTTGTCCTTAGATTTGATGAAATATGGAAATATTTCTTCGTAGCTCCAACCAGCATTACCCGAAGTAGCCCAATTATCAAAATCTGCAGCATTACCTCTGACGTACATCATTCCGTTCATAGCACCTGTGTCACCCATTATCTGTAAATTTTTTAGAATTTGTCATTTGCAAACTTGTTTTTACTTTTCACTTTCTCCTTAAATTTCTGAACTATTTTTAAAAATTTGAGATTAGCATAAGCACAGCTAATTTTTACTAGATAATGTTGGGTTGATAATTAAATTACATAAAAAGGAGTTTATCAATTTCACGACCGTTGCCTATAATTAGACTTTATATTGCCAAAACTTAAGGTAAAAGCTTTTTGTTAAATATCCAGAAATATGCAATAAATTAGTACATTTAAAATTAAAACATTTTTCGTTTAATAATAATCCTCTTAAACGTTTTCGGTGCTCAAAAATTTTGAATAAACCTAATGTGTTACGAAGCTTTTAAGAATTTATTTCTTCATGACTTATGAAGATAAACTTTGAAAAAAGTTGAAAATAATAAAGAAAATATTTTAGCGATATTTCCAAGATATTTCGTTTGTTAGTTTGACTTCCTTTACCTTTATTATTATGACACATTTATGCCATTTTGCTTTCGGAGTAGGCGTGATTTACTCGTTGGCCATAAAATTATTGTAAGCAAGGGGTTATAAAATTCTTAGATTAATCGAGAAACCCCGTGTGATTGATTTAAATAACACATTTGTTCCCCAAAACTGCGCTGACCCAGTTTGCTGATCAATCTGTCTAGCAATAACCCCAAGTGAAGAGCCTCGCAAGGCCGCCATGTGATGTTGCCTACTTAGGTCCATTAGTATCCAAGGTCTGCTGTTTCAGGTGTCGATCACTTTACTGAAACACTTATTATTAACTATTTGCAGCTACACTTTTCTGGCATAGCATACTACTCTAGCTTCTTTCACGTCCATGCTTTTGTGCATGCAAGCTCTCGTGCTTTTGTGGCTGCTTCTGTCTCTTTGAACTAGGGCCATATTCACAAATCCTAAGTATTTTTTTCGTGGTCTGCCTCTAAACACGTTGCCATTTACTTAACCTTGATACACTTGCTTTGTTAGTTGTTCATTCTGCATTCTTTCGTCATGCCCTTACAATGTCAACCGATTACTTTCCCATGTTTCAACTATTGTTTCTTTTATACCACTTTCTCTGAAAATTCTCTCGTTACTCACTTTATTCTTAAAATTTTTACCCAACATTAGTATTCTGCAATAATCGACTTAATGCAGGCACCTTAGTCAAATTTGGTTCCTCTATTCCGGCTTCCAACAAAAGAACCTGGAAAATAATGTTTGTTTTTGCTATAAAAAATATGGAAGAACATTAACAATTATAGGAAATTATTTAGGTAAAACGGCGTATCTGTAGTAACCGGAAAAATAGGGAAATATTCGGGATTAAAAGTAAAGCCGCGATAAAACGAGAATTAACCGGGGATACAAATTCGAGCCGCAAATCTTTAAAGTTGTGAAAAATATGCATTTTTAATATTTTTTGTTAAAATTCGTCTTTTTATAAATTAAATGCTCTTGGTTGCAAATATATCTTTTACGAAAAAAGCTCAATTACTTGGTTAAAAATGTTTTTTTTTATTTTTTGAAATTTATGATTTCGGATTGACCAGCATTATTCATGTGACCTGTCAAAGAAGTTAAAGAAGTTATTTATTTTACCAGTCAAAGTGGTGCCCGCCCGCCTTCACGAGATTTTGAAAAGGGGTGCGGGTTTTATCCCTATAACAAAATATTTCTTGAATCACATAACCTTACACTATCATGTCTTTTAGTCCCTTCAGTATGTGAAAGATGTACTTTTTCATCGGTACCAGAAGAAAAATTTATTATTGGTGTAGGCCGACAAATTTTGCGTCGGTACCGGCAGTCTATTTACTCCAAAAAATTAATCATCTTTTGTTTGAGGATTCAACTATATGCTTGAAAATTCATCTCTTGACATGACTTCATCATTTTTTATTTTTTATTAAATAAAAAAAATTGATTTTTCGAAATACGAAACAAGCTACAATAAGATTTTATTTTTTATTAACATTCTTCTTATTAAACAATATTCAATTGAATTTATATTAGGTTCGAAATCTACTTTGTTAAAAATTAACTTTCACTTACGTTCCAGTTTTCAATTTCTGACAGTCTACTAGCGAGTACCCATCCAGCAGTCCCACCTCCGACAACAATAAAATCAAACTTTTTTGGTCTAGTTTTTACAGGCGGAGGTGGCATAGGCTAAAATATATAAGAAAATATATAGAAAATATATAGAATAAAGAAATTTAGGTATGACAACCTTTTTCTTTGCAATTAGTTCTTTTAAGAGCGACGTCAAGCAAAAAATATTTTGTTATTTAATACACATTATATATTTGTAAAAAAATATTTTCTGAATATTGTTCTAGGTATAGAAAAATTGACGTAGCAAGAATTGTCAATTAAATCCAATGTTCTATACTTTTGGATATAAATTATGCAATCATTAATAAGGATTATGTTTCACCTTGTTTCATTGTGAAACCTTTTCATCACAATGAATATGTAAAAAATTACTTAAATTTGAGGGCGCCTAAGGCGAGCGATTGTTGGTTCTCGCGCTTCACGCTTGATGCGATTATTGCAGTTTGGTGGTAGTGAATTCTCTTTAGTTAAAGCTCCTTTACTATTAACGAATACATTCTTATCAAGTATCTGGTGTTTCCTACTCATTTTTTTTTTAAATGCAAACTTTTCTACATTATATTCAACTCTATTATATCAAATGTATATTATATTAATTACTGTACCACGGTCTGGTGCAATTTATCAGATACTGAGAAATAAAGAACAAATATTATGTTTAATTATTAATTTCATATTTGTTACTTATTTTTATTAAATTTTATTCTAAACTACCCTGAAAATTGTACTATTGCTATAAATTTATAATCTTGCAATTCACAATATGCATTAGTATTGAAACATTCGTTTTTTATAAATTAAATTTTTTATCTTCCATGTTATTTTATACGAATTATACCAAAAAGACGCATTATATCGTAAAGTCCCTCGAAAAAAATTTTTAAACATCATTTAGTCGAAAAATTTTATTATTTACAATTTTATGAGTGGGCATTTTTTTCTTTATGTTTTTTCGTACCTTGCATCGTTTTCCCAAAGATTAAATTTTTTATTGCCAATTTTATTTCTCACGATTTAAACAAAAACTGTGCATTTTAACAAAAATGGTTTCAGAAAAAATTTGTAGATCTTTTTTGAGTGAAGAAAGGTTGCATCTTTATTTTTTCTCGCTTCCTATCAAAAAGGGAATAAAAGAAAATTTGTAGATATTTTCAGTATGTAAAATTTCTGTCCATTCGTCCTTTGTCGTATCTTGCATAGTTTGACCGCCAAATGGTATTTTTTTTATTTTCGTTATTTCATGTGCCATCAAAATTTGAATTTACAGTTTTTAGACAAAATTCAATAAGTTTTTGTGATAATCTTGTAGGGCTTACAAAAAGTAACGTTTTTATTTTCTTGACTTTAATTCATAACGTGCATTATTACAGAGAATGTTTTAATGTTGAAAAAAGTGGTCAAAAATGGCTGGCTAACGAACTTGACCTACAATTTTGAACACTAAATGAGTTTACCGAAGGCCAATATAAGACAAATTTTTTTTTAAAGTAGGTTCTCAAAACGTGGATATTTGACAAAGAGGGGCGAAAAAAGAGGTAAATTTTACACAAATATAGTACCTTCTCTGATAAATGTGTAAAAATTAATTGTGTTGTTAGTTATTTATTGAAACTTGTGCTATTTTTTCTTAACTTTTATTTGTTTATTCTCAATGTTGTTTTTTATGATTTAAACTACAAATACGCATCCTAATGTGAAGTGATTCGAAACAAGTTTTTAAATATAATTGAGGCAAGGGATTTTTTTAAATAAAATATAATTGTAACTTTTGTCCATTTAAAAAAAAATTATTTTTGAATATTCTAATGAAATTTTTATAATACAATTTATAAAAAATTTGTAGATCTTTTTTTTTGCAACTTTTGTCAGTTAATTTTTTTCTTCTGTAGTCTCGTTTTTGCAAAAGTCTAATTTCTTACTCGTGAATGTTATTTTTCACGATTAAAACAAGAATTACGTACCCTACCAAAAAACTGACAATGAAAACGTTTTAATTCTTCTTTGAGTAAACCACTTTTTTATTATTATTCTTTTTCCTACCTTGTGTCATTCGTCGAAAAATTTCGATTTTTTATTTTTAATATTTTTTTTCAACAAATTTATAAAGTTCTTCTAAAAATGTCGCAGTGTTTCAATAAAGCAAATTTTTTCTCTTCTACACTACATTTTTCAGGGTAGCTAAGAATAAAATTTATTTCAAAAAAAGAAAGAAATATTAAGGTTATAATAATAAATACAATTTGTTCTTTATTTTGTATTATCTAAATGAGCAATTAGTCGAGGTACTGAACTAAATGTAATATAAATTTTATACAATAGTTTTTAACGAAATGTAGAGAAGTTCACAGTTTGGCCAAAATGGAGTGCGAATCATATACTTGATGAGACTGTTAATTTAAAATTGCAAAATTTACATATTCAAATATCAAATATTAGATTTTTCATTCAGAATTTATATTCTTTGGTTTAAAAATCAACTATTTGGTTAAAAGGTAAACTTCTTTGTTAAAAAGTTTTCTTTTTATAGAAGATTCATGATTTTAGTCGAAAATAAAATTTCATGTTCAAAAATCATATTCTGTGTTCGAACCTTCAACTAGTTATTGCAATTATGATTTCAAATATCTAAAATATTCAAAAATGCTTTTGATTTAATTTTTTTATATTTATATAATATTAAAAACAAATAAATAGAAAAAATAAATAGTTGTTCAAAAAGTTGGTTTTGCATTCAAATTGATTTTTTCTCTAATATCAAAAAAATGATATCTTTCATGTTAACCAAATCTCCGCAGATAAGAAATACATCCAAATTGTATTGAATTTTCCATACTATGCTTAAAAAAATGCTGATTATTTCAGTAAAGAAAGCATCACCATCTTGTTCCAAAATCCATTATACTATTACGATATAACTGTATTTATTTTTTCTCAATACCATAAGCTACAAAAAGATAATTTTGTTTAAATATTATAAGATATCAGAATGCATGAGATTGCATACAGAAATAAACGGGAATTTGATGCGCAAAAATTATTAAGCACCCTAAAATAAAAATAAGGTTTTTGAATGAAAAACAAATTATGTTAACTACATCAATCATCAACCAAGTTGATTTCTTATCTCAATCAAAGTGATTTATGAGGATTAGTTCAATTTGAGTACACTTAGCTACCGATGCTTCGTCGGCCTCGGTTCTGGTGCATAGAACATTCGGAGCGTTTTTTCATTATCACACTCAGAACCGCATTATGTAGCATCTGACTTAGGAACAGTTTTGCTTAGAGAGTCGCGACGTAAGGCAATTCAGATATGGCACTGACTATTCGAGCGCATAGGCTGTAAAGTTACACACAGGGGGGGGGGGGGATTGAGAAGCCGGAATTTCCTAAGGAGGCAAAGGATCGGGAGTTGGCTTACATAGATGTTGGTTTAATATTCTTCTCATTAGAAACTATTGAAACAAATTTTTATTTGCAAGTTCACTGACTGGGGTGGCATCTAGGGGGAATATTCCGAAATGTACCAGAAGCCTACTTAACCCTTATTTATTTGCGAAAGCAGTGCAATAAATATAGTTTTTGGGAATCGTCAAATGATGTTTTAGGTACATTCGGACGCCGAACGAACGAGGCTTAAAGTTACGAGCGTTCCACAGACACGAGCGTCCCAACTTTAAAGGGTATCGTGGGACTTTCTCCCCTATATTACCACCCTTTCCGAGAGGCGCGCGCAAGTGCGCGTGTGTGCGTTCTCAGGCATTACCACCGAAATCTATGCGGCGCAGGAGCGGGAGCCCATTTTACGGTCTTGTGGTTGGAAATCACGTTTCCCAAACCTCTTGTATGTTCGAAGCCCAAGTACGCTTACGATAATGGGGAAAGAATCATTCTACTCGGAGGTATAATTAGCTGTGTATGTGTGCAAAACGACGGTACTATCAGAGTGTTAAGTCATTTCGGAGATACAAAAACGAATGATAACTGGGATAATTTGTATATCTCATGCTTAGAAATGGGCTTGTTTATTACAAATACCTAATTTAGATATAACATTGTCGACCCACACACCTAATACAAAGGCGATAGCTACAGTATGATTAATTTTGTAGTTACAGGTGATAGATTGAAAGAGCCAGTAAAACATACAGGGACCATAAAATTTAAATACGAAACAGGCGTGAATCAAGATATGTAGATAATTTACTGAAACCAGAAGCACGAATAAAATTCACAGATCAGATAAAAGAATGTCTAGTTAGGATTATTTGTACGTTGGCCAGATTTAGATCCACCAAGATAAGGATAATGATAGTGAAATTAGCACAGTTGGCAATTCTTGCGCAATAAATGAGAAAACACGCGGATTAGTCCTTAATGAGAGAATTCGCAAAGAATTTAGTTTTAGAAGAAGTACTGATGAACAAGAGTAAATGAAATTTGTTAAAATAGTTTGAGCATGTTGAAGGAATTAAACAAAAACGAATAACGATCAGAGAGTATTTAGGTATATTTAGGTATATTTTTATGTAGGTATATTTAGATATACATAGGTATATTTAGGGTACACCGTCCCTATGTATACACCTTTTATACTCACTCTTCTCGTCTTTTCAAGAAAACGTCATGTGCCGTGGAAAATCTGCCGACTCGAGAAGACATTCAAGTCTTCTGGGCACGATTATATGGAGATACTCATAAGCTAGATGCAGACACTTCATATATCTCACTGTTTCGTAACTTTTGTCAGAGGCAATTGTCGCAACGCCCAGAAGAGAAGCGTCAAATAATTGCTGCTAATAAAGTGAAGAAAGTTATCGCTAGCAATAAAAACTCCACAACTTTTGGTGGAAGAAGCTTACTTCCACGCAACAACATCTAGCTCGTATATTTACTACTTCATTAAGTAGAGAACAACCTATCCCGCAGTGGTTCGTTGGAGGACGCACGGTACTTACATGTACATGACCGGAGATTTGTCAATACTAAAGAACAGCCGCCCCCGTAGCTTGTCTAAACACCAGCTACAAGCTATTCACTGGCATCCTCAAAGAGAGGATATTAATGTCTATCAAGCCGGTATGGAGCGCAATATTTGAACAACGCCGATGCAAGAAAGGAGTGGCTGGTTGCAAAGAGAACCTGTTAATAGACTAGTGTATTACCCAGGATTCCATCAGGTATCGACCCAATCTGTCTATGGCTTGGATTGAATACCGAAAGATATTCGATAAAACGAACCACGAGCTCCTTATTATGCTCCTTCAGTTCCTGCAGGTACAAGACTTATCATAACATCTAACAAAAGACTAGTGACTATCAGTTATGTCACATATAAGAGGCGTCAAAAGTTCTGTATACCTATATGACCAGCCAAACACAAGAGAATTTAGGGCCAAACACCTTTTACACATGGATGACCTTAAACTCGTTGCTTCTTCAAAAGAGCATCTTGCAATCCTTGTGGCGGCAGTAAGTAGGTACTTTAAAGCCATTGTTTATCTACACTAAAGACGACTCGAAAATTCATCAACGTGTGACGATCAGGATCTTCAACTCATAGGTGGAAACAACATTGAACATCTTGGTAATGAAGAAACATATGCATATCTTGGAATACCGCAAGCGAAAACTAAAAATGTGCGTGTGTCAAAAACTGCCCTTGAAAAAACGTATTACGAAATTCTCAGAAAAATTTGGTCATCTGAATTATCCGAGAAGAATAAGATCCAGGACACCAATATTTTAGCCGTTCCCATACTGCTTTACACGTTTGACGCAGTAACAATAAACGTCGATGAGTTGATGCAACTTGACCGAAGCATACGCAAGAGGATGAAAATCCATCGAACTCAGCATCCTAGATTTTCTGTACCTAGTATATACCTAGTATATATAACTTCATCTCCAACAGTGTCGACTGCCGCGTAAGGTCATCCACGGCTAGTGACCGCACTCTAAGGTGCAGTGTTGTGTAAAGTATTTTGAGTAAATATTCCGCTCTTGCTTACCTTTTAGGATAGAAGGAGCAGCAGTAGCTTCCATAATCGTAGCTTCTGGACCCTACAACGTCTCTCACATAATTATAATAATAAGTCATCTGGTGACCCATATTCTGTACATGAATGACCTGAGGATGTACACTAGTTAAGTCCAGGATACTGCAGCAAGTGATTGATGTCACAAAGCAGTTTTCTAATGACATCCAAGTGGATTGCGAACTAGATAAATGCATAACAGTTTATTAAATCAAGGGGAATTCAGGGATCGCAGAGGTAAAGAGCGAGTTCGAAAATGACATAGAAGCGATGGATGCTAACGAATCATATAAATATCTGGGTATTATTGAATTTAATGGTGTTCAGCATACGATAGATAAGACAAGACTAACGAAGGTATGTTAAGCTGGCACAAAACTATTGAGGCATCGAGATGAAACCTTCTTCATAATTTAGGGCTGATTTAGGGCTAACTTGGGCCCGCACTTCCAAATTTATGGCTCCATTATTTTTTGTAAAAAATACTGTTTGCGCTAGCTTAACGTTAAGCTGGTCGAACATTGCTGTAAAACGTACTAAAAATGATTTTAGAGAAAACTTATCTCATAGAGTAATTTAGAGCTCATTTAGGACTCTTGGAATATAATAATCAAAATTGAAAAATAAATGTTTAAACAATTTTTGTTTAAACAATCGTACTAAACGTTAACTAAACAAATTTATTTTCCTATCCTATGTTAAGACTCATTTAGGACTCCCCGAATAAGATATATGAACTTAAAAAAAGTTGTTGAAACAATTATAGTTTTAAAAAATTTGTAAAAAAAAAAGATTTTTTTCATTTCCCTTCCATAATTTCAGGATCATTTAAAGGCTTCTGAAATATCGTCCACCGAAAGTCGTGCGATTTTTCCTTCACCTCCTTTTTTTTCATTATGTATGGTGTTGTGCCACCCTAACGTTGTAAAAAATACGTGAAGAAAATCACAAAATCTATTCTTTTCTCTCGCATAATTTAGGGCTTCTTGAGGACTTATTTAGGCTCGTAGTCCCGAATTTAGGGCTCTATTATGTTTTGTAAAAAATAGTTTTTGCGCTAGCTTAACGTTAAGCTAGCCGAACATTGCTGGAAAACGTACTAAAAATGATTTTAGAGAAAACTCACATTATAGGATAATTTAGAGCTCATTTAGGGCTGTGGGGTTAAAAAAATATTTTTTTTTAAACAATCGTACTAAAAATGAATTAAATCATTTTCTTTTCTTATTCTATGTTAAGAATCATCTAGGGCTCCTTCAATATGATATATGAACTTTAAAAAAATTGTTTAAACATTTTTAAAATTTTAATTATCATATTCGCAGAGCCCTAAATGAACCCTAAATTATTTTGTGAGGTGAGTTTTCTCTAAAATCATTTTTAGTACATTTTACAGCAATGTTCGGCCAGCGTAACGTTAAGCTAGCGCAAACACTATTCTTACAATAAATAATGGAGCCCTAAATTTGGGACTGCAGGCCCAAATTAGCTCTAAATGAGTCCTAAATTATGAAGAAGGTTTCATCTCAGTACCTCAATAGTGTTGTTATTATTATTATTATTATTATTACACCATTAAGCCGTTTCCCTTTCGGGGTAGGCGTGACTCACTCGGTAGGGAG
>JAAAKG020009151.1:0-21145 GCA_010014905.2 Druon quercuslanigerum
CAAATCTTTTCTTCTGTTAATTTCATTACCCTACGAATAAGTATCTTTGAGTATATTTTACTTACGGTACTTAATAATCGGAATAAAACAATTTATACAGATCGTCATTTATATTCTAGAACCAGACAGTAGATTTAAAACGTCTAAGATGCGAGATAAGGATTTCATAAATGGGGTCGCAAACCTAATTTATTTAAATGAATTCCTCTTAGTAAACTAAAAATTGTTGAAACTATTATAATTAAAATTTCTTATATACGAGAAGAAATACAAAGTTTTTCAGGCAAATGTAGTTTTATTTCTACTTTCAGTAATTATAATCACTTATGAAACTAATATAATAATGACTGGAAATTTTTTTCTCATAAGAATTTTACCATAACGTTGCACGATTCAAGACTGACAACTTTGTTCTTTTTTTCATATACGAAACTTTTATTCGGTAGCTCTGACATATCGGTAAATAAATCGATAACTATTACATAATGGCCCTTTGATCTGATTGACTAGAACCTGTCCTCTTACCATGATACAACATTCGAAGTGATGAAGAAATCATTCTGGACTATATATCCTTTCAAATTTATACTAGATATTTTAAGAATTCAATACATATGTCTAACTTATTAAAAATGCAATAACTTTCCTAACATCCATTGTAATGAAAAAGTCAACAACATAAAAATTTTACACGCTTTTACTAAAGCGGGTTGTAATAACCATTTTCATGACTGGATATAAAACACATCTTCCTTATTAATTGTGAAATAGAGCTAATAGATTAATTTTAAAAGAATATACAAAAATTCCAATACCTCTTACTGTTAGAAAAAGCTGAATCCTTGCCGATATTAGAAAATGCTTTTTCAACGAGTACAGTACAAAATTGCACATAAAATCTTACGACGGCTTTGACGGAATTTCTCGATTGAAGAGTTGGGTTCGGAAAATTGAAGTCCCTTGCAAGGGAACATAAAATCGTTTAAGTACAGAAACGGTAGGCGCCAGTTTAACAAGAATAGTGCCTTCTAAGTGTGCGTGAGAAGCATAAAATTCATTTCAAATGAGAATTCCTCGCCCACGTTCTTCGTTGAGGATACAAAATGAAAGTAAGAATTTTAATTACTTGACTTTTAAACAAAAAAGTTTTACTCTTAACATTAAGATTTATTAATCAATATCCATGGAAATAATCAAAAGGGAATGTCCATTGATTGAAATAAAATGTACTTTCTAAAGTTGCTGTTTCAGAAGATATTCTCACGTCTTCGTGAATTGTTTTCCAAGGTATAAACATAAAGGTTGATTTGAGCAATCCTCAGTGATGTTACTTCGTAATGCTGAGTATTGATGGTGAAAAATCGATGAATGCGTAAATGTATGTACATCAGGACATACATATTATATGTGACGGCACTGTAGATTTTATCATTTTTCTTGTGCATGATTGCCTTTCTTGGAAAAAACATACGAAGCGCGAATGGCGGTTCACTTGCATTCAAGGATGCAGGAGTTGGGCGTCGCGGAAACTATCGATTGCTTCGCCAACTGACCTACCCCGCCCTATTCAGACAATTTACTGAGTGCTCAGGTTAAAGTTACTTTGGGATTCCCCAATAACCCTACTAGTGAAAAATGATGACAATTTTTAAAAGTCACACTAAATCTCAAGGTGTCACTTTACATCTAAAAGGATGCCAAAGCGATGCATAACGAAGAAGCAGACGACAATTAAGGGGTAAGCGAACAATATATGATAAATCTACTCGAGCTGCGATTTCTCAATAATTAAACACATCAGTGCCTTCATTTAATGATAGTCTATATGCTAACAACGTCGTCTATGAGACTACATGCGAAACGGGCCGTGTATGAGACTACATGAAATTTGTGCCAAGTATGAGTCTACCTGCATTTTTGACGATTTTGAGTTAATATTGAATCTGTCAGATTGGGTTTATGCAGTTTTTGTAATACATAGAATACTTTAAAACAAAATACACGAATCTTAAATTATATATCTTGAAGGTTACAACATTTTTAAAACGCAATTTTAATAGGGCAAATTTTCTTGTGAGCCAAGGGCTAAAATAATCATATTTCTCGAGTCTTGAAAATGCTACAAACATGTATAACTCATTTCCTTCAAAAAATGGATTTACTATGTTTTGCTCGCTTATTCCATCTGAAAATATACTGAAAATTACAACTACACTCATATAATTTTAAATAGATGAGAATGGTTTTTTAATTGCAGGCATTACAAAAAGTCTTTATATGATACAAAATATGGGATTATGGATTAGTATACAGGGCTCGGATCAACTAGGTTTTTAAAACAGTCGCATTAGTCACATACAAAAGATTTAAACGTTTAAAGATTTTTAAAATAATTTTTATTAATTTTCTGGTGGATTATTAAATTTAAATAAAATATCCATCAGGCTCAAGATGAAATATTCAAATATCAATATTGTTTTAGATACTGTAACAAATTTTTAAAAAATAACAATTTGTTGATAAACTATGTCTCGATCTTTAAAATTTCTAATACTTACTATAAATTAGTCAAAAAAATTATTCTTCTAATCTGTAAATTACGATTAGTCCACAAAGCTATTAAAAATGCACATTCTTCCCAATTTGAAATGAATTCGGCTAGGCTTTAAATTTAAACCTGCAAAATTTGCATATGAAATCAATTATTTTTTTATCATTCCAAATTTAAAGCCCAAATTCTTTCGCAACAGGGGAAGCAGGTTGATTTTTTATGATTATAAGGGAATAATTGGAGAATTAAATAATTTTCAATTAATGTAAACTCATGATCTAAACGCATAGAATTCGAGACCGTTGCTTTAAAAGCAAGGATTCCGAGATCTTAGTTCTCGCGCAAAGCGTGATAAAATGAAGGAGCAGTTCCGTGAATTAATCTCTTGACATTTCTCTCCGTTTAAAATGTTTGCATAATTATAATTCAATTAAGTCTAGTGTAATACAACCCAACATAATAATAGCCTGTAAGTGAACGAAAACATTATTTTAAGTTTGCAGTTATCCGTAAATTCCGGGTTATTACTCACAACATTTAGTGGTCAAAAGTTGGCGAACGACAATTATCTTTTGCAGTGTACTCACCTAGAACATAAAAATACATAAAATTAGCATTAATATAATAAAAAAACTATAGTGATTTGATTGTAGTGATAAACTATTCGATAGCAGGTTACAATGTAAATACACTAATTACATAGCTTTTTAAAAAACTAGTATTCCAATTAAAATTTAAAATTAAAAAGTTAAAAAAGAAGTGCAACACAGACTGATTACAAAGTTGCTGAAGCAAAACAAATAAATTGTAACTATGTTATGTTGCTGGACTTTATTGGCACACTGCCCCAGTTTACACCAAGCTGATTCGTGAACTAAACTTGTTCCTGTTTACTTGTTTTGCAGGTACTAACACGCCAAAAAGACATAAAGTGTGCTTTATCAAAATAAAAATGTAACTGGCAATTAATATCGTGTTTTACACTTCACATATATTTTAATTCAGAAATTCATGTAAGTTACATGTTTCTTAAATTTCAGGTAGGAATTTAAGAATTTTATTAATAATGTCTCCTGAAATACAGTATTAAAAAACACATTTTTGAGCTATATTAGCAAAATTTTATAAAATTAGGTTCTGTCAGGAATAACAAGTAGAATTGAGAAACAAAAACTCCAAAATTCAATTCAATTGAAAAATTCAAAGAACAAATTCACCCGTTGTACAAAAAATATATCAAAAAAATATCTTTATGCGTACTAAAAGAGCTGTTACAATTTGAAATCTACCTACTCTGCTTCTGTTGAAAAATAAATCATAATATTCGAGAAAAATAATTTAAAGAACTATTTTTAAGGTCATACTTTCAAATGAACGCTATCCTCCTCAAAACGACGTGTTTTTTGATCGATTATCTTGGCATTGCCAAGATAGTGGATTAGCTCTTCATAGAAAAAATCTAGATTTATTTTGAACTGCGAATATTCGGATTTATATGAGACGCAGCAAAATCTAATCAAAAATGTTTTCAAATTAAACTTTAGGAAAGTTCTAAAATTATAATACAATGTTAACCGAGTAAAAACACTAGATTTCCAATTAGCAATTTACATAACACGGAGGGCAATGCGATTTCGGGACTTAGCGCGAAACAGCAAAAGTGATCCTTTCTACGATCGATTGATGTAATCCCGAAAATATGGGCTTTTAGGTGCTCCATTGTTCGCCTCCAGTCGCTTCACCGGCTTGTTTTTTATAATTATTATCCTCTACAATAAAAAAGAAGGAACAAAGAAGATGCGAAAAGGTTTCTGAAGTATAATCGCTATAAATAACCGTTTTCCCTGGAGTTCATGTATTTTGTGTTTTCCTATATTGATGTATTCTCACGGCAAATGACAGTCGAAGGTAAAGGTTTATTTCAAATTACTGAATATTCATATTAATTGCCAAAACAATCAGAAATTTAAAAAGGTTAAGAGTTCGACAATAAATGTGAAGATTTAAAATTATTATGAAAATTACATAATTTTTTGATGAACATCGAAATAGATATCTGCTTTTAAAAACTCAACGATTAAAATTGTTATCGAAATAAAATGGAATGCCTAAAGTTGCCCTGATTCGTTTCTAATTATAGCAGATTGTTTGACGCGGGAGTTTTTCGTAGAATTGCGACAATGGTTTTTATGCAACTGGATTGGTTTTATGGCCAGTGCACGATGCAACTCGAAGGAAATCAATTGTTGCGACAGCCCTGTAAGAACAGACCCCTCTTAAAAATAATGAACGAATAAAACGTGACGTAATACAGCTGAAAACATTGAAGAGATTTTATTCGATACTTTTTATACCAATGTACGACATTCCGAATCACGCTTCCTAACACGAAGAAAGTTGTTTTTTTTCAATCAATATTGATCTGCTGACTAAAAAATCTTCGAATTAGTAAGAACTTTTTCTTTGTACAAAATAGAATTAGAATGCAAAATCGACCCGCTCCATCAGGGTGAGCACAACTCATCTAAAAATAGGGTTTATTTTTTTTAGTATCGATCGCAGCAAGGACACCGCAATAAAATTGAGCGAGAATCACATCTACTAAAAAAAAATATAAAAAATAAATAAATTGAGTGCAAACAATGCTTGATGACAAGGCATAAATTTGTCGTATCCTTGGGACATTTCCGGACCGATGCCAAATAATGCTCATTTTATCGTCTGCAATATAAGTCGTCTAATAGTTAAAATTAAAATCGAGCTTAACCTCGATATCTGAAAACTTGATAATATTTGCAATTTTCTTTGAAAAAATTTGAAAGTGAAGTGTAGAAAAAAAACACTCAGGTAAGGAAAAGGGAAACTGTAGAGACTGTAATATAATTTAGTCGTAAAAGGCTCTACTTTACTCGTAAATCATAAGATTTTAATGAGGTAGTGTTTTGCATTCCAAAGTCTCTTTGGTTAAAGGAAAGAAGAACCTATTACCACGCCTTGTGGACAAATGTATCAGTAATCCGGTGACGCATGAGAATACTTCGTAGTCATTATTATGCTGAGGCTTGTCGTAATCACAGTTGGATAGTATTTTTTAACGCGCCTTTCCACCCATCTGAATTCATTATTTTCATTTCTTCAGGATTTATCCAACAATCAATAAACGTAGAGTGGAAGTGATATGCTACGACGGTAAGCTTTTGTGTAAACCAGATGCAAAGTCAACGATTTGGAAAAAGTACGAGGCCGCAAGTAACGTAAACATTATCATCGAAAATCTCTTTTTTTATCGAATCTGAAAGGTTGAAACTTGAGGTTCCCTGAATTTAAAGTTCTTAAAGAGTAGTGTATTCAGTTTTTATCACTAACATAAATGATGAAACTTCAATTCAAGTACAATAAATTACTTATTTGAACAGCCAATTTGTATAGACACAATTTTCAAAGGAAATCCTTAATGCAATCACTTTCCTGCTTCCGACTAATTAAGGACATTAGTGAGTCAGGGAGATTGCTTAGTGACTACCGTCTAATCAATGATATTCTTTGAATCATTTTGAAAAAGTGGAGTTTTAAACCTATTCATTTGGAACAATTTAAAATAATTTCTCCTATAGGAGAAATAAACTAAAATTTGTGAACTAGAATGTTGTCAACATTGTGATAAACCATTTAAATCTTAAAAATTACGTTTCCTTTACAACCAAAAGAAAAGTGTTGATCTAGTTAGTTAAACTTGACCATCAGAGTGAAACTTTAATTGTAGCTGTGAAGTCCGGAATGCCTAGTAATTGGATGTCTTCGCAACTGTTAATTGCACAGCACCCCCTTCTTTTATGAATCTATTTTCCAAGAAAACCAATCGACCGACTTCATTTTCAAGGAAGGCTCTTTCCTCGTAGTGAGAGAAAATCTCCGACATAAAACCTGCTGCGAATCGCAACTGGTTGACACCCTTCTAAGGCGAAAATTTAATAAAAATAGACCGGTTTACCTCCAGACAGTAGCTGCCTACGGAAGCGTCTGACTCGACTGATACTGGGTAAAAGAATGCAAGAATGGATGTGTTTATTTGTACAGGCGTTAAAAATATTGGACGTTCGTTGGAATTTTTGCGGAGGATGCTTTCTTCAACCTTGTTCCTTAGATTCCTTTGTTGATGCGCGTTTAATTCCGACGAGACTCATAAAGGACCACCTACTTACGCGATGGAAAAGGGGAAATGAAGTAAGGAAATCTGTAGATTCCAGAGTATAGGGAAGGAGAAGGTCGATGCGACATTCGATAAATCGAGGTCGCACGTTCATACAAAGCGCTGCCAAGTATTGACGTATTTTTATACGGGATTTGCTATAATTTGGAAATGATATTCGTTTTTAGAAAACAAAAAGTAATAATAAAATGCATAAAAAGAGGTCGAGGATGCCTTGAAACCTTATTTTAACATATCATGAATCCAGGAACTCTTTGAGTAACGAATGAGATAATATGAAAAAGATATAAGTTCAGGAGTAATCCAATATTAAACAATAAAATGTAATATTTTTAATTATTTTTTTTTATAATAGTGGTGACTCATATTATGCTAATAACTTTGTATGCATCTTCAATGATATTCGATAAAAAGATTCATCTGTTCAATGATTGAGTTTTATTTCAATTGGTTCATTCTGAATTCAGTTTTAAATTTGAATATAATCTTCTCTTGATATAGAATTCATCCTAAATTAACCTTCCATCTCGAGACAGTATACACTTACTATTTTGTTGCGAATAATATTACTGGTAAAATCTAGATTCCATTAGTCACAATGTGTATAGAACACAGTAAAAAAAGCATCAATTCCGTTGCAGAGCATTTTGCTCCGACGATCATTTAACTCTCGAGATCATAATGATCTGTCCATTCGGATCAATTTAATCTTATTTTTTGGTTCATTTTTCAGACTAAACAAAATGGCCGCCAATTTTTGGCGCCATTGTCATAACGGCATAACCTAAAAATTGTATCTACCCGCACGCAAGTGACAACTACACCTGGCAGGTGATATTTTCTCATATTAGATTTCGTTATTTTTTTAACATCTCAAGTACACTGGACGATTAGAAACCATAAAAAGCTTGCATATGAGCTAAAGTACTGTAAGAACGTCAGCCATTTTGGTTTGACATCATAAATGATCCCGAATCAGATCATTGTGATCTCAACCTTCGATCAGTTACTCTAGCCGATCAAACTGTTATAGAATTCGGTACCATTTTTGTTGCGTATCAAAGTGATATTGATTTCGGTATCATTTTGAACACTTTTTTTTACTGTGTATGTAGGTAATCATGAATTGTACTGTATTGAAGAAATAGACCTAGAGATGTGTTCTAACCTTTTTATTTCTAATAATATTGTTTTTTAAATAACATTCTAATTTGTTCAAGTAATTCGTTTTATTTCATTATATTACATTTCAATTTTAATATTTTTATTGAATATTGTATCGTATTAACATTGCAAGTCATTAAAATATGGAATTATCAAATTCAATTATTGAAGAAATGGACATATATATATATATAATTAAAGGAAAATATTCACTATTCACAGGAATGGAAACTGCTAAATGAACACATGGAAATGAATAAAATAAATATACATTCGCTATTCGCACAAATAGGAATTCCAGGAATTCAAATTATTTCTATTGATTTTTAAATGCTGCCGGACCTAAAGGATTTATTCCAGAAATGGAAGATTCCACGGTCTCTACATAATACAATATTGGATTTTGCAAAGCTATACAGAGAAAAGAAAATATATGCAGTTTAAGTGGCTTTCCGAAGAACATTAAGTAGTCACTGGTATTAAATAATTTCTATATCTTTCACCAAAAAATATCTTATTTTGATTAATTTCTTTTCTTCTTCCAATAACATAAATATGGACTTAAAACATTATGTCACTATAATAATTCTAGAGGAAAAGTAACTTTGATTAAAATAGTGATATAACTTTGTAGATTCAACATTTCGCCTGGCACTTTAAAATTTGGAGATGCTCTTGCATGATTTTCCTAAAATTCTAATTTAAAATCCATTGAATTAAAAAAAGTGACTATCTAAGAGTGAGCACGTCTTGTAACCCTGTTCATAAGCTCGAGCTGCCCAGCCGTTTTTTTTCTTGAAGAAATTGAATCTGAATGAATTCCATATAGATCTCTCGAGGCTATTTTTTTAAATCCTAGGTAAATAACAAACGCAGACAAATTTTGGTTCTGAACAAAAAATTATTATAACAAAAAAACACAACGCGTTTCCTACCCGTAACAAAATGACACATTACAGTAACTGTTTATAGTAATTAATTTACTCATGAAAGTAATTGCTCACGTATTATAATTTCAAATGCATTGCTTTTACTTAATATTCAGTTAACACAAAAGTATTTTACCGGGTTAAAATAAGGCTTTTCTGAAAAAATTTTATCTTCGTTTGTTGTTTACACCTAAGAAGGTCTATAACATTTGACCTAATTAAGATATTTATTATTTTCTTTATGATTCTAACAGTGTTTATCGTCTTCTGAATAAAATTTAAAATCGATTTTCTCAAAAAATGTACCTTTAAATCTTTTGCAAAATTTGTTTGTTCTTCGAATTAGATAATAAAGATGTCTTGTAAGTTTCATACTTGCTAAATAATTTTTGTAGCCAGGAGAATACTTTTTTCTTAAAATCGAATTTTCTACTTTCTCTGAGAAGCAATGGCAGATACAAAAAAATATCAAGATAAAAGTTTCGGTCAGGAGATAAACAAATTTAAAAGCTTTCTAATTAAAAACGCAAAACGACTGATCTTCAGAATATTGTCTTTTTCTTCTCTGAATTTTTTTTCAACTAGAAAACTTTATCTTGAATAATAAAATAACTGAAAAAAGTGCAGTCAAATCAGAGTACACCTTAATTCAGAAGAAGTTGGCCAATGCTTGCCTATAATTTTCGCTTACCAAAATTAGTTGACCTACTACTTCGCAGACCAATTTCAGGGCTTTACAATCAATAATGAAACTCTGAAAATTTTCCTTCTCTATAAAGTATGCATTCGTGAAAAAAGTAATTGCTTACTGAAATCTTAATTTGATCTTAAAAACTACTAAAAGAAATGGTGAAATATAACTAAGAATACAACTGGTTGAAAATAAACTTTTTTTATTGAATGTTTATATTTTTGGGTAGAAATTTAAACTGTTTCGAAGAAAAGAAGCCTTTTTGGCTTGAAAAATTAAAAATTGGGTTGAAATAGTTATTGTTGAAAATGCAACGTTGTTACTTGTAATATTTTAAAGTAAAAGCGGTTCTTTTTGAATTCGATATTCGTATTTACATTAACTTTATTTTAAAAATTTATTCACCTATTTTCGTCAAAAATATCCTTATTTCCACTGTTTTTGTAATACTGAAATTGATATTCTGAAAAAGAATCTCTTTTAAAACGTCTTGTTTTGTAATGTGCTAAATTTATGTTTATGATGTTTTTTAAATCAATCCCCACTTTGTAAAAAAAAAGTGGAAAGTTGGTTCCAAATCTGTGACTTTAGGTGTTTTAGGGGATTTTTTCCAGTGAAAGTGAGAGAACAGGTAAAGGGGGTAAAAAGGGGGATTAGGTAAAAGGGAGAATGGACTGTTTATACCTGTAATTTAGAGAGTGAAAAATTTGAAGAATTCCGCGGCAAAGAATTTTGAACAATTTTTTTCGGAATATGATCGCAAATTACGGTCAAGAGTACTCGTGAGGCCCAACTTACATAGCCAGACGTTGCCCTTAGGCGCCGTGTGGAGTAGGTTAAGGTGAAGGTTGAAATCGAGTCCCGCTAGGTCCTGGCGAAGGTGGGTGCTGTCCATGCCAAGGGCTCTCTCCGGCAGTAGAAAAAGATGATCGCTACCCTCAGCGGGCCCCAAGGTACGCGGCACTCCGAGCCCAAGAGGCCCCGATCGGGCCGTCAACATTCTCGTTTTGCTACAGGTACGAATCTCGCCTCCCCGCGTCGACGCATGCTCTGACCTAATCCCCGACACTCTGCTGGACTTGAAAACTCTCCTTTTTCTATCTATCTTGCTCACTCACTGTCCCAATTCTAATCGCGGACCTCAAAATGTCAAAAATTCTTATCTTGAATTCTCGTTCCAAATGCTTTACTTGGTGCGCGTTTGCAGCAGCTTGTCATTCAGTACTGTGTGTCCAAACCTCTAAATTTGATGGGTCCTACGAGTCTTGTGAACCTTTTTTGGGCCTTGGGTTGCTTGCCGAAATTCCCTTAAGGTTACACTGGACATTAAAGCTTTTTATTTCGAGCTTCTGTCGTATTTTTTAGGGTATTATATTTCTTGTCATATTGTTTATGAACGGAGGCACATTTCATTGAATAGGCGTGATGAAAAGAGATAAACTTGCACTTTTTTAAGTAAACAAAAATCACTCTTTCTGAAACTAGAGATGCACAGTTCGAAGAATTAACTATTTTTCACTGACCCGGCACACTGCTTCATCTTGGCTTACTCGGGAGTAAGTGAGCTAATATATATGTATATATATATATATATAATAATGATAACAGTGAGAACAATAATAATAATTCCTGAGAGCCTTATGACTCACTGGTTCAGTCAACTGTTATATCGCGGAAAAATGATATCTTACGCAAAATTACGCACAGTCGATATTGCAGGGATCGATTGCAACGACACCAAGAGGTCGTTGACACGCGCAAAACACAAATGCCTCGTGTTCAAAGAATCGCGATCAGTATCGTGGAGGACCTCGAAAGCACACCTGGTTGCTCATTACTGTTATTTATACTGGCGTGATGATCGAATTTGACAAGTGCGGCGCGACCTTCGATAGTCCGAATGTGTTTAATGATGCTGAGTTTTTAAGCCGTATTCAGTTTTTATATTTTTTATTTTTTACTTATTGACACTTTTTAAAGAATTCTCTTTCGTTTGAGCGATTTCTTACATTTCTTATTTTAATTCGCGATTTTGGGATGGGGTGAGTTTTGTGAAGAAGGGTTGATCGCGTTGTAATTTACGTGATTGGGTAAATATACGCTGGAAATTTAATTCTGTGATTTATTAAATGTTCAGATTTGTGAGTATCTGTCAAAATGCTGGGCGATAGTCAAAACTCGTGGCGAGAGAGAAAACGCGAACGCGATATGATCCCTCGCTTTCGATGGTCAAAAGCAGACTGTCGAGTCGGTGTGTACAGCGCGCGCTCAGACTTTACCAGACTTAACGACTGACGACGGTACTGGCCGAACGCATAACGAAGTTGTGTGATGGGTTTCCGAATCTGAATGAAAATCTTGATTGTGAATGTCGATTTCTCAGGAGAAAAACAGTTTTCGCGATTATGGTTTAATTTTATGCAAAAAAAAAAGAGCAACATGTAGTTTTCTATCTTAAGAAAATTTTTCATTTATCGGTTGTCAGAGTCAAACAAAAATTTGTGTAAACCTCGAACATTCATGTCCTATAAAAACGAAACAATTTTCTCCTAAAAGATCATAGAGAGTATAGACAATAAAAATAGTTCGAAATAAAACGCAATAAATCAAAATTGCGTTTTCTGAAGATGATTGCGAAATAATTTACAGGCATAGAAATAGATCAAATAGAACAATCAAATCCGAAATATTCTAACTGTCGGTTAATTATTCCCGGTTTATCAAGTTTCCCGAAATGCAACTTTTCCATCATTGTGACGGCCACTTAGGCCTCATATAGACAACAGGGATAACAGCTGTTTAGCAGTTTAATTGTAGGTTAAAAAGGTATTTTCCGAAAAAGGGAATTTCTACTTTATTATAAACTTTCTGTATCAAAACGCTATCTCGTGCTCATGTTTGACTCTAAAAAATGTATTTTTTCAGTAGATAGATTCTGCTTCCATATTTACACTAATTTCCTTCACTTAAATGATAAATTAATTAATATAATCCATTAAGAAAAGCCGACTCTTTTTGGTTGGCAATTTATTCTTTTTTCTTTAAAATTCATTTTTGATCGGAAAATTTACATTTCAGGGCTGATAATTCATCTACTTTGTAGCAAAGTAGTTTTTTTGGCTTCAAAATTCAACAAGTTGGTTTAGTGTTTTATTTCTGGACTGAAAAATCGGTTTTGTTTGAAAAATCAACTTTATGAAAAATTTGTGATTAGTTCAACTTTTTCGGATTTAAAATAAAAATATTGTTTTGGTTATAATATCAAAACTGTTACATTTTCCGATGAGAATTTATTTTTCATGTGTGTAAATTTTATTATTTGCTGGAAAATGTTATTATTTTATTTAAAAAATTATCCTTGTTGGTTTATAATTCAACTGCTCTGTGGGAAATTAATTTCTTTAGCTAAAAAATTTGTTCTTGCTGTTGAAGATTGATCATTGTAGTTTAAAAATGCACCTCTTTGGTTCAAATATTGTTAAAAATTTTCATTTCGGCTGCAAGTTTCAACTATGTTTGTAAAAAATTCAACTTTTTAACTGAAAATTAACTTTCTCATTAACACTTTATATTATAGAGATATTATTTAAACTATATTGGTTCATGAAGTCCCGTAGCACTGCGGTATAGCCTATAATTGAGGAGTAAAAATTCTCCTTTTTTTAGTAAATGTGTCTTACAGGCTTTAAAATTCAAGAAGATGGTTGCAAAATTAACTATTTGCTTTCAAAGACGTATTTTTCGATAAATTTAACTGTTTTTATTTAAAATTAAAATCTGTTGTGGTTGAAATATCAACTATGACATATTGCGTCTGGATTTTCCCTGTTTCTATAACATTTGGACGCGTGAATCCTGCTTTCTCTATAAAGATGTTTTTGACTTGCAACTAAAGAATTTAATTATCATTCGGGTTTAGTTTCTTGATGGAAACGTTTAGAAGATATTTGAAATTTGCATTATCAAAAAGAATCCCTTTTAAAGCGTTATTCTATAATGACTTAAATCTCCGCTTATGATTTCTAAAAAAATGAATCACAACTATTTTTTTTTTGAAGGGGGAAATTGTACTAAAATTCTTGACTTAGGGTATTTTAGGAGATTTTTCCAATCTAAAGGGAAAAAGGGGAATAGTGGCAATCTCGCTATATATTATGTAAAATCACCCCGTTCAGAAGCGAGCCTTTATAATAAGAATAAAATATCTTTATTTGAAATTAACTGGCGTTTAAACTTCTTGTTACTGAAGTCAAAATAATTAATTTGAAAGATGCTTTTGACAATGAAGCTATGATCGCAGTATAAAATACGTTGGATCGTTTCAATATTTCGACGCCGCAATTACTGTCATTCAATGAATTTCAATCGTACTCGAATTCGTCCCACGAGGAATAATCAAGACTACTCTTTAATGCGGGTAGAAGGAGGTCGGATGAGGCAGCTTGAAGGCCTAATGTCTAATGTCGGGATCACTCGAAACAAGGATGCAACTCCACCCGTCACTTTAATTCGATAATTAATGACCCACTATTCAAGCAAACTGAAAGTAATTTCCATTTCATACTTTATAATATTATTCAATTGACCTGGACTCAAAAACAACTTCACGAATTTCATTACAAGACTAAATTGCAAATTGCAATTTCTATTAATTATAATTTAACCTCAGTTTCTGTTCAATATTAATTTAGGGCACTTTCTCTAAAAAAATAATCCAATCCGAGTACACGTTTGTAATTTTAAATTCCTAAAAGAGCACTCTAGCTTTAAAAGTAGAGGCCACATCTAAAGAGCTTAAAAACAACTAAAAATAAAACGCGGCCTAAATTTTTATTAAGCGGCATGTTAGCTCTATTTTATATATGTCTTAAGAACGAAAAAGAAGACTGAAGTCTGCTAATTGCAAGTCGTAAACCAGAAAGGTAATATACAGTTGGTATGACTGAGATATTACTATACAGACGGACACAACCCAAGAAAGAAACTGTTGTGCAGTGCCATTCGCCTCAAACTCGCTTTACGGCCCTGAAACCGTTTCAGGAAACCGTATCAGGAAATGAATCGAGATTATTCACCACTTTGCAACATAACTTTTCAATAGAAATTGTTTCTTGAAAAGCAACTTTCAACAAATATTCAAATACAATTCAATATCTGCATTTTAGAGGGCGAAAAATGTCGATTTGGAATACTTTTTACATGAAACGACAAGTTCCGATTGTAACCTTAACCTTCGAAATAGCTTTACGACAAAAAAACATTCAAATTTGAAAATTTCAACATAAAATATTTTTCTAGTGTTTGTTGCTTGAAATGGATCAATTGAACTTTAAGGTTACATGTTGTATTAGAGCGAACGCTCAAGTGGTCGCAAAACTTCATTTTCAAAATTGCCTGATTTTTCCCTGACAAATTTGTTATTTTTCCTGCTCATTAATATTTAGAGACCAAAATTTTAATCATATAGCTTTTACAAACGGAAAAAAAAACAATTTCAGATTAGAATAAAAAGTTTTAAATTTATTACAACAAAAAGATAACTTTTTCTACAATAAACAAAAAAGATTGAACTGCAACCAAAAACCCTTGCATTTTCAAACAAATAATTGAACTATTTAGAACGCAGTTAAACTTTCAACAAACAAAGAGCAATTTTAATCCAAATTTATCAGGGAAAATGGCACTAATAATTCTTTGAAAATTCGATTATAAGCGGTTATAATTCGATTAGAATAATTTTTATAATTATTATATATAATTATCTTTACTTCACAGAGTAAAGATTTTTAAAAAATGTCTTCAAAATTCAGATTTCTAAAATCAATCCATAACAAAATTTTTAATGCGATTTTCAAGATTAGCAGGCCAAAATCTATTAGAAAAACATAGCGCCGCTAAATGTACAACATTACTATAAACTATTGTTGCCTGTAGTTGCATTTTCAATCGAGAAAGAAATTTTCAACAAAACAGTTTAATTTTCGAACAGGAAGAAACTGCAAAATATGAAAATAAAAATACAAGTCAAAAAAATTACGAACAAGAATGTTATATCAGGACGCCCAAAAAAACAATATTTCCAGAATCCCCTTAGTTTTCCCTGGCCATTAATATTTAAAGAGCAGAACATGTTTAACATATAATCTTTTATAAACGGAATAAAAAAATCTTACATTTATTACCCTTGACAGTAACTCGAAGTGTCCGTTATCGAAATTCCTGACTTTTTTAAGATTTTTTTTTTTAATCACTGGATTTTCCAAAATTTTGTCCGGCAAATCAAACTTTTCCTTGATTTCCAGGTTTCCCTTGACCTACGGTCATCCTCTTATATCCAACACTCGTAAGTAAAACATAATACAGTTCAATTTCACTGAGTTTTTTAAAGTTATAGTGACTTAATACAATAAATCATTTCTACTTATAGTTCCGCGTAGCTTGAAGTCAAAGGTGCTCTAATTTTTTGAGCTCAAATCACGTATCCCCTACGTTATTTTGCCATTTTTTCTGAAAACAATAGTTGGCGAACTTTATGAGAATCCACATGAGTCGGTTGCTAAGCGACTCATAAAATAACGGTATACACACAGTAGGTATCACATACAGACTAAAAGAAGCACTGTTACAAGATATTAATTTAAACCATGGCTGGCCGCGGAAGATCCATTATTCTTCGCGAAAGGCCATCAGACTTATGGTCTTGTCTGCTCACGTACTCATGATAAATCCGAAAATCATTTGGCACTTAATCCAACGTTTGGTTCACATCCGCACTCATTAAATGTGCTTATGTAAATTCACCATTACTCTTGTTAATACGTAGCAATAAGACACCTAAATACCAAACAAATTTGGTCAATTTTCAACTGCAAATTCAAGGCTAGGAGATCCATAATGTTAAAGCAAAAAAGAGTTTATGCCAAATTTATACAAAAACAGGCTCATTTTCAAACAACAGTTAAGTATTCCACCCGAAAAATATGAATTTTAAACAATAAAGTTGAATTTGAACCCAAAAATCACGAGTTTTCAACGAAATAAATAAATTTCAAGTAACACAGATAAATTTTTAAGCATAAATGGGATAGTTACAATTCAAAGCCTCCATTCCATACCACTCTACGTCCCGATTGGTCCGCCTAACACTTCAGGTCCTGTGCATTTACCTCGGAATTTACGCAGCGAACAAATGCCACGTGAAGCTATATGAAATGGAGACGTCTCTTTCAGTTACAAAAAAATTTCAAGTAAAAATAACTAATGTTCAATAAAATATTTAAATTTTCAATCAAATGAACCTTAAACTAAAATGATGGGTCTTTTAACACAAAAAAATGAATTTTTAACCAAATAGTTGAATATTCAATCCAAAAGATAAACTTTCTATTAAAAAATACTAATTTGTCAACAAAATATATCAATCTTCATCGAAGAAAGACAAAATTTTTAACTGAAAATAGAATAGTTTGATTTTCAATCGTATGTGCTTGAAGTTCCGAACGGTTAAATGAATGAAATTTTTTACTAATATCTTTTTAAGCTAGAAAGATTGAAACAATTTTATTCATTTATTATATTAAAAAAACTGATATTGCAGTATTTTAAATTTTAGTTAGAACAATATTTGTAAATGAAATAAGATTGGAAATAAATATTTCGTTCATTTAAACATTCACAACTACAGGTACAAAAAATTTCTATCAATAAAGATAAATTTTCGACACAAAAATTGGAAACGTTAATTTTTAAGTTAAAGAAATTAATCTTTGCTGAAATTGTTAAATATTCAACTCAAAAGATTAATTTTCCACCAAAAAAGATAGCTTATCAGCAAAATACACGAATTTTTAACCAAATATTTGAATTTTTAAAGGAATTTTCAACCTGATGGTTAAATAATTACCAAAGAAATACATTTTAAACTAAAAATATGAACTAGTTGTGAGAAGGATTAATATTGTACCACAGAAGTCGAATTTTCAAAAAAATACAGGATTTTGCATTCAACATCTGAATATTCAACTGAAAGATATATTTTTAATGTTGATATTTTTACAAAAATTGATTTTAATTTTAAACACCAAAGGGTTTAATTCCACAAAAACAGAAAAATTTACAACAAAATAGTTACATAATCAAACAAAACAGATTAATTTTCAAAAAAAGAGTTATGATTTTTAACCAAAATACATGAAATTTATGTCAAAACAGAAGAATCTTCAACCCAAAAAGACAAATTTTTAACATTACAGTTCAATTTTCAAAAAAAAAGATTTCTTAACATAATTCTTCAATTCTCAACAAAGTAATAACATTAAACTTCAGATTCTGTTTATCAAAAATTCCGCCTGTCAGGGTAGGTTTTCCCTGACATCCCCTGACTTTCCTAGACTTTCTGGACTTCCCTGACCTGTAGTAACTATGTTCAGTGCATCTTTTGTTCGCATGACAAAAGTAGAGCGTCAAATATCATCACAGCGATGTCATATACAAATTTAGAATGAACCTAGGGAATTTCGACGAATTGGCGCGTCCAAGCTTGACTCAATTACGTCGGACCACAAAGTTGGCTTTGCGCGGATTATGCAGACTTACAGAGTTGAGTTGTGAATAGAATCAGAAAATGACGGCGATTGTTGACGTTAAATTAACGCCATTGTTAACCACCATTAACGTGAAGTAAGTGATGACAATGATGGCGACATAATAACTCATAATGTCCTACTACGACCTTGCGATCTCGTAAAGTCCGTTATTCCGAGTTTCAACCGTTAGTACTCGTATGTTTCGCAAATGAACCACTTGGACAATGTAATCGAGAGACTTAACAGTTCATTCATAAAACAAAAATTAAACATCATAAGTAGGAGAGAAATTTCTCAACTTATACATTGTCAGCAACTAAATTGCTATTTGACACTGAAGATTTCAAAGTGTTTTGGAATATCATTGGCAAAAATGAGTGAAAGGAAATACTAATGATTATTATTTTTTAAACAAAGTTCATTAAGATTGTAAAAAATTCTTTCCCACTCAGTGAACAAAAAAATCAGATGACATTAGAAGAAACGCATTCCTAAAGTTTTAAGCCAGGTAATTTTCATAAAGCTAAGTGTGCCAAGGCGTGTGAGCAGCATGCAAATGAGTTGGATTTTGCAGACATAGAGTATAGACAAAGAGGATTTAAACTGAAACATTCGGTTGATCAGGACAAAATAAAATCCTAATGGAAGAGGGTTGATTAGTTTAATTAAAACCCTGCCTTTCATTGAATTGAAAAAGCTTGTGAAAATCTTATTTAATTTATTTCAGGTAACAGTTCCAGATTTCTTTTTCAAAAGCCTTTTCAAATGTGAAAAAGCATAAAGGATGTTGGAATTCCTCCTCAAGGTTATAGGAAATACTTATTACCTAATCTTAGCTAAACTTTGTGAAAGCGGAATTTTGTGCAAGTTTACAACTACCCTAACCTTATTACTATTTTTAGCCCTTGGGGTTCATGAAAAAGGAGGGAAGAAGAGAATTGATAATTTGTGGTTGGAAAATAGGTCGTTTATTTTGTGGTCACTTTCCGCACTTATGATCTTGGCGGTTTACTTTAAAGATCAGAGATACGCTTCACGTTACTTCCGACAAGATTCCATGTAATTGTTGATACGTGTCTCCCGATGAACAAACATTTTTATATCTTACAGAGATCTTTATCACATTCAGTAGGAAATTTTTTAATCAAATCTAATTTGATCATTTCTAATATAAAAATGACTATGAATTAACAAATTTTCAAACTTATACTGGAAGCAACTTAGTAGACAAAACGTATAAAATTGAAAAACTTGTAAATCTGAATAGTGCAAACCTAATTCTCATCAATTATCATAATAAGTATAATTACCCAGCTATAAAAATATGTTCTTGCATAAGATTTCTCTTTTCGGACAATTACTTGCTGAACATCGAATGAATTTATGTTAACTTCCAGAGGCATAACCGGATTATCGATTATTTGAGCAGTTCCTGAGTCCACCGATTATTTTTTAGTTTCAAAATTTCTCTCACTTTCTAGGGCTTTACAAGAGAAGGATACCATCCGAGAACGAAGTTTGCTTTCTTGTTCAGAACATTGTCAGGTCGCAGTTCGCACAAATCTTTGTAACGAGCATTCGCGTAGATCGAGTCACGAGACCAATATGTACGCTTTAGATATGCTCTTCAACTCTCTCTCATTCTATTATTCAATAATCCACGTTATGTTTTACATCCCTTCCCATGCTTTAAAATCACTTCCTGTTTATTTAGGATCATTTTCTTTCAAATTTATCTTATAAATGCATTTTTATTGCATCGAAAATGCATCCATAAATTCCTTGAAAATTGTAAAGACATATAAGGAATTGATTTCTGAAATTAAAAAATCTTGATCAGAAGGCAATGTGTCCGCAAACTGTCTGATTAGACTTATCTCTAAGTTTCATGATAGTCAAACCCGCCAAGATGAAACTTTTCGGATTCCCTATAGATATCGAATGAGTCTGAGGAGGACGAGCTTTCTGGAGTTGCAACATGGCTGTATTCGCGAAAGGTAGACTTCCTGTTGCACCTGTGCGTTTTCGTGATCCGTAACGATGTAATGACGTAAGAGGTTGGATTTTTTTACAGTTGGGTTGGGCGTGCCATGCTTTCAAGAATTGATACACTAAAATAATAAATAATTGTGAATTTTGAATGTATTTTTAGGCTCTAACCAACATTATCATAGAAACATACATATACATATACATATACATATGAATCAACATTATTTGGGATTCCAAATTTGAGCTAATAAGTGGTTCGTTTTTGTCTGATTGAAATTGTCGGCATAGATAGAGTCAGCGTCGTCATTATCGACCCTCCTTGGCGATGTCGGGCGTCTCCCCTGGCAACATAGTCGAGCCATTTCCTTTTGCTTAGTCCTCTACAGTCTACACTACAGAGTCTACCGTCTACTGAAGGCTCTACTTCTACGCCCTCTCGCCCTGCAAAATAACATGACACATCGAAGAGTGCCTTCTGAGTATCACTTCGTTAGAAACTGCTGGACTCTTTATGTGTGACTCTTTCTCGATTCTGAGGATAGATGTGAATACAGAAGCTCACGTTCATGAAATAAGACCAACTTATGAACGCCAATGAGCCTTCGATTTTATGCAATAGGCACATAAAAAATCTTATCCTAAAATACAAGGAAAGAACAAAGTAGATCTATATAACAAATTTAATTAAACTTTCAATAACTAGCAAGGAATATGAATTTTATAATATTACAAATACATTTTTCCATGTCTGTTTTACTTCCTCATAGAAAAAGATTTGTCGTGGCAACAATTTCGGGCAAAATTCAATTGCTATAGTTAAACGTTTATCACTTTAATAATGTCTGATACAACGTTCTGAACAATTCTCTAGATTTATATGTATGTGGGTGCGTATGAAGAAGTGTGTGTCGGTGCATATGTTAAGTGTGTATGGATGTCACGCTTCTTGCACGGAGAAAAATGGATGTTTAAATGTAGATGTTCAAAGGGTAAGATGGTCTCACCTAACATGCAGATGTTCAT